>PVJA010002893.1:0-100984 GCA_004027025.1 Myocastor coypus | reverse complement strand
GTACTATATTTATTTTTTGGAAAATCAACAGTTCGGTTCTGAGCTGGTTCTAGAGCTATAAGTTCTAGCTTCTGTTTGGTATGTAAAACAACTTAGAGCCATAATTCTCATATTCTATTTTCTTAATTAGATAGAATACATATGTCCATATAATTTTATAGTATTATTATAAAGGTCCAATAAATATCTTTGAAAAAACGAATATCAACTACTCCACAAAAACATGATTTTTTTTTTTTCTTTTTGCAGTAGTGGGTATTGAACTCTGGACTTTGTGTTGTCAGGCAGGCCGTTAAACCACTGAGCTATCTCCTCTGCTCTGAATTTAATATTAGAATATATATAATAAATATTTTTCAAGCAACCAGGGGTTTGTGTGATATCAAGTATTGCCTACATTGACAAAGGGAAACAAAAATAGTGAGCTTGAGTTTACAATTAAGGACCTGAAAAGTAATCTTCTTCTGCTTTGCATGTGTCTTTTAGCCTTTCTTTTTTCTGTTCAGTCTTTTCTTCCCAAACACTTATCTACACTTTCAGAAAAAAGAAAATGATTATAAGTTCTGTGCACACTGAAATTCTAGCAACTTGTGTTAAATGACTACGTTTAACTGTCATTTGTCTCTTGATTGGACTTACGATGTTTTCTTTGAAAGTTACATCAATCCGAAGGAATATGATCTTTAATATAGATATAGATATTTTCATCATCAGATCAGTTTAGATTAATACATATAGGTATATAAGATTGATCAAACAATTAAACATTAACATTTCTAAATCAACATTACTTTTTTTTCTTTTCCCCTTTCTTTTCTTTGAAAGTTGACATATTGCATATTGTCCTCACAATCATTCTACAGAGTACAGTGTTGATGATGATGAAAATATGTAATATAACCATTGTTAAATTTAAACAATAAAAAATTGAAACAAAAACATAAAATAAAATAAACTGATCTGATAAAAATATAGATATAGATATAGATAGATATAGATATAGACAGATATAGATGTCAAACAAAACACAAGCTTCACATATCACAAAACAGTTTTGGTGGTTGTCCCAAATGAATTACTATGCCGTTTGTTTGTTTGTTTTGTTTGTATCTTAGGGAAGGGTCTACAGAGTGTTCAGGGTGTCACTACTAGATGGTGCTCATAGTGATCTGCCTGTTTGCAGCCTCGCAAGAGCTGGGATTGCAGGCACTCACCACCATGCCCAGTCACAATTGGCATGTCAGTGCAAACCTGGGGGTGTGGCCAGCATGCCAGGCCCAGGGAATGCTGTGTTAATGAATACGATCCTCATAAACTGAGCGATATTTTATACCCTTGTCCTTTCATTGTCCTTTCTCTGTAATAAATGTGCACACGCAGTGGGCTTTGGGGGGTAAAATACACCCGTGTGGAGAGAAATGCACCCCCGTTAGAAGAAACTGACTGGCTGGCTTTAGCCTTGCTATGCTACTGATCAGTGATTGTTTCCTTGCAATTTCAATACTGGGCAACCAGAATGAACAGACAAAGAAGGCAATCATGCATGATACACACCCTGGGACCTCACCTTCGAAATGTTGGCTGCTTCTGAAAACATGGCCTATCACCAGAGGTGCTCAAAGGTTACGTGATTGCCCAAATAAATCACATGGTTCTGAAGATCACATTCTGCATGTCAGTGAGTTCAGAATCAACACAGGAAAACAGAGTACTTTATTAATTTAGAATTTCAGGTAAATGCCCTATCTGCTCTGCTTTCCCAAAGGAGATGCAGGTGACTGCAGTAAGATAAGAGTTTGGTATGAGCGTGCGTTAGTGCTTGTAAGTGTGCGAATGCGTGCATGAGGGGCACAGAAAGACAAGGAGACAAAGCAACAGAGAAACAGAGAGAAGAGCAGACAGGAGCAGTGAAAAGAGCTAGAGAAACCAAGATAGAGTTAGAAAAAATATCGATCGACACAGGTCTAATGCCAGGCTGCAAGACTCTATCAGGAGAGAAAACAAAAGTGACAGCACAAATACTCCATCTGATTTAGTTTGCCCTCTGAGTTTCTTCCAGAGCCAGAGGATTAGGTGCACAAAGACAGCACAGACTAAAAAAGACTCCTAAGAGCTCATCTATTCATGCTTTGCAGCCAGCAAGTGGCTATTCATTTAACTAATATTTACTGAGTATGCGGTACATGCAGACGCTCTTTGCTAATTAATGGAAGTATAAAATTAACCAAGACTGATATGATGGCTATCCTCACAGAATTTATGCTTTCACAAGAGAAAAAACAAAAAACAAAAAAAAAAAACATTGCATCTGAACTACTGCAATACGGGATAGGGAAAGAACAGTACTCCAGTGGTACTCCCCATCCAGACTTTGTAATCAATAACGAGTTTTTCTCTCTAAGATTTTAGTAAGAAGTGAGATCTAACCTAAGACATAACCTATGTGTAGACATTGCTCAAAAGAACGAAAAGGGTAATGCATATTTCTCTGAGTTAAAACAAGAGGAGTAAAGACATGAGGGTAAGACAACCAGGAGTATTTTAAGGAGGTACAGCACAGCTACTGAGAATGTCTGGAGGGTCATCAGCATCACTAGGTGGGGACTGGAGAAAGATGGGGAGAAAAGAATCTGAAGGTATACGGGGAGGACACATGCCAGACGATCACGGAATTAGCTTTTGTCTAGAGTAGGCAGGGACTAATGTAGAGTTTTGACCCATGATAAGCCTTGTCAGACAAGCTACTCTGAAATCTAACCTTCACTGTAAGTAGGTAGAAATTAGACAATTTCAGGAGATAGACGTACAAATCACATATGCTTTAAATACATTGTGTTTTAAAAGTAAATGAAATAGAAAACAGGAAGCAAATAACTATTTAGAGATTTGAAACAACTATTTATAGAAAATAGAATTGAGCTTTTACTCTAGATCGGGAGGGGAGACTCCCTTCTGGGTGGGGCACGGGATGCCCTTACAGCATAATCCTGAGAGCTGCCCAGGGAGGAGAGACCTGTGCCCATTCCAAGTAAGACGTGGGGTCCCAAGAGGCCACAGACTCTCGCTACAGCCCACTGAAAAATCAGCACACTTCTCTCTCTCTGTGCCTCCTTTTTACCTACAGAGGAGAATTTATCAGCACTGACCTGCTTTGTAAGAAGAAGGATACACTAATTCTGTAGACACCTTCCACAGTAAAAAATTGTCCTTCGGGTTGAATTGACAGGTTTCTCTGAGACGGCCACACTCCTACTGGGTATTTTCTAGTTGTCCTGTATACTAAATCATCCCAGCTCTTTCAGCCTTTTTCCACCAGACATAAACTATTGTGCATTCATTTTACTTTCATTCCTTGTGGAAAGTTGACAGAGAAAGCTGTTAGCACAGGCATTAACATTGTAATTCTAATTGAAAGTACTACTTTTTTCTGTTAATCTCCCTGGCATTCTGGATGTTGCGACCTGACACATTCGTAGCCTTCTTTGCTCCTGATTCTAATTCAAAAATCTCATTCTTCAAAATACTGTACTCAGATACATTTCCAGTAAGGCTGACCATAGCTCTTTTCCCTATCATGTTAATCAGAGGGTTATTTAAGAAGAATTTTGAGATGTGGCTTTGATCTGCAAAGAGAATTGGCTTAGAAATGGGGCCGCTGTACATCAGTGAAATGCCCATAGCCCGTGACAGAGTTCTTTCTAATTGGTTAGGATGGCAAATTAGTGGATCATTTTCTAAATCTCATTTCTCTCCTGCTATGTGTTCATTTTATTTTCATTTTCTTAATGCATATCGTACAGGGTCTACAGGGTCTCACTATGCAGATCGGACTCGTGGTGATTCTCCTGTTTTCAGCCTCCCAAGCACTGGGATTACCAGCACACACCACTATGCCCATCTCTGTGCACCTCTAGGGCAGGGCTGGCACAGCATGCCAGGGATCGAAACCGAGCCACCGCATCTGTCTAAGTGGGCACGTTAGTCCACGGAGCTATCTGGCTGGGCTGGTGTAGAGCCAAGTTGTCAAGAGCTTCTAACTCTCTTCAGCTCAGGCCCGACCTGCAGGGCATGTCCATCTGTACCTAGTACCTGTCTTGACTCTGACCACATTTTCTCCATGACACCATCATTACAAGAATGCATAATTGTTTTAGAAGTCAGAAGATACAAACCAACTTAAAAGAAGAAAACCAACCATCAGTTATTGCCTTCAGTTTTCAATTTTGGATACAATATGATTAGTTTATTCATCTCTTAATTACATATGCAATAAGCATTTATATTAAATCAATAAGCTTTAACTTATTGGTATATACATTTGTTACTATAAAATATAATGGTAACCCAGGCATATTCAGGGAACTCACTGACTTTATCTTCTCATTACTGAGATAGACAGTGTGGAACAAAATAAATAACATTTTCCAGAACTGATGACATGTATTATAAACATAATAAAATAGAAATTTATATGATGGCTTATACCTGTCTGAATAATTTACTCAGAATTTTTTATTTATTTAAAATGATATCATATTCTTCGTATCACTAAGGCAAAATTGTATCTCCCCTCGCCACAACAGTATACATGTGTTTCTAAGAAAGAAGTAAGTTTCTACAAAGACCTTAAAATTGTTTCATGGTTTATATTGGCATAAACCTACAATACTTGCCACTTCAGGAAAAATTCATTTTATTCCTATCTCCTAATATTGTAAGTACACTTTGGGTAGCCATCCTCACAATTAAATCTATATATGTATTTTAATGATTCCATTGCCATATATTCCAAAAGGAAAAAGTTACACCATCATAATGTATCTCACTGCAAATTACGACAGTGTCTTCCAGAACATTTTTCATTAGAATTTTATAGAGGTCTTTATTTTCAGACAGCTTAACCCATAGCACTATATGAATTTGTTATTAAATTTTAATTCTTAAAAACTCTTTCTCGTCTTTTCAAACATTTTCGAAAACCCAACATTTAGGTTCTATGGATTTCACAATCCTCTGCTTATGTTTATGTTCACCTTGCTGGGCGCAGTTTTGGTCCATGGTGCAAGAACATGCAACTGGTCACTGGTCCAGTCAGTCACACTTGCCCTCAGCCTATATAGGGTCCTACTTGTTGCAAACCTCAAGGTTTCCTGAAGGAAGTTTCCCTCACTGATTCCTGCTGTTTTTCAACCCTGTTTACAATCTTCCCACTTGCCAAAAGTCAACCTTCAATACCAAAGGGAATGAGTATTTCATTTTAAATTTTGTTTAATCACCATGGAAACATGATGATATTGTACAAATGTTTCACTATCCAGATTTCTGTCTCTAACTTCTTAAAACTATTCTTTTTCAAAAAATTTTTGCAGCAGAGTTCTTTGGTTTTTCTAAACTTCAAAATTGATAACTAGGATGACTGCCAATGATAACTTATCACCCCATATGTTTTGCTTAATTACACTATTTCCTGAATTCATTTTTTGAAGTTAAAAATTTTCTCCACCTCATCATCAAAACATTATGAATACTCTTTGTCACACTGAGATTAGAGTATAAAACATATTTTAAATTATATCTGTTTGAATCATTTCCAGAGTATGGGTAGAGACTGATGTAGCACTCTGATCATTTAAAACCATAGTATAAATCATGGGACAAGAAAATCTTATGGCACATGAGATTCAGTTAATCTACAAGGCAAATTCAATGAAACTTTAGTAAGGTTTAGACGACTTTAGAATTGGAAGTGTCTTTGCACTGAACAGTACAGTAAAGTCCATTTTATTTTTTGTAACAATACAATCATGGTGATTGTATACATGATTAGAATCAAAATGTCAATACAAAGCAAACATCTATATCTCAGTAATATTCAGATTTTAGAAAACGTTGTGATATATTTTAACTCATAAAGAAAATCCTCTAATGAATATAACTGATTTTGTAGGTCTAATGACTCTGAAGGTTAAATGTTATTATTAATGTGGAAGTAATAGAACTACAGTAAAACATTCTGAAATTTTAAGATGAATGACTCCTGTGTGATCCTCATGAGTTTTAGAACAACTGTTTAAATCATATGGAAAGAAGGTCTTCCTAGATCCATATGTGTCATAAGGCTCTCACTCCTGGGCCTAAGAGTAATTAGGCAAAAATACCTGACAAATCTGCATTTTAACAAGTACTTCAGAGAATTATGGAAAACACAAACTCATATTTGAACAGCAATGTTTCAGACATAGATTTAAAATGTAAAGTAATCATTTAATGTCTAGACACATAATCTGCTGAAATCTGAAAACAGGTCTTCGATTCCAGATGCACTGAAATTTCTACAACATAACACTAAATAACAGTCAGGTTTTCCTGGCTTTGACATTGGAATCCAACTTCCCTAGTTTATACCATAATATTATAAAATGTAAGATACTTGAAAGAAAACACTTGATATGCAGAAGACATCATAGCTGACAAAACCGAGTGGCTGATCACACCTCTGAAGCATGAGACTTAATAGCAGGGTCTATGATTTAGTGTCACAGAGTAGCTAGGTAATTTTAAACATGCAGTGTCAAAGCTTTATTATCAAATACTTGTGCACACAAAGTTCGGCTTATAGTTTAACATACTCAATTTAAGATCAGAAGGATTTCGTGACTATCCACAATTAAGCCTTAGAATACATCTTTGATCTAATCAGCTATGTCGAATTCTGGGTCTTTAAGGGCATCTATGGTAGATTCTGACCATCTACCTCCATCATCTGGGTCTTTAAGGGCATCTATGGTAGATCCTGTCCATCTAACTCCTGTGATTGCAGACCTTTAATAAGAGCATGAGATAAACAAAACTCCACCACTTTATGCCAAAAGTCAACTTGTAGAAGTTAAAGTTTATTGTTGAGGTCATGGAGGTTAATTGGTGAAGTAAAAAGGGAAACAGGTACAGAATAATATTACATTTTCCAAGATCTTACACATAAGTATGTACTTCTGTGACAATTGGATTATAGTGAAGCATATTTGAGAAGATGAAATACACTGAATTTTCATTTCACCTCATTTATTTATTTATTTATTTATTTATTTATTTATTTATTTATTTATTTAATGTATGTAGTACAGGGTCTACAGAGTCACACTATACCAGTAAGACTCATAGTGATCCTCCTGTTCGCGTGCCATCATGTCTAGTCTGTCACCTTCTCAGTGTGCCCCGGCAGCAGGGAGGCAATGCAAGCCAAGGATAAAACTCAATTAACTGCAAGTGCCTAAGCTGACATTTTAGCCTGCCGGCCCTACACCCAAATTTTCACAAAGGACTTCGTTCATCTTTCGCTTCTACTTCTTCTTCCTGTCTTTCTCT
Source organism: Myocastor coypus (assembly GCA_004027025.1). NCBI lineage: Eukaryota > Metazoa > Chordata > Mammalia > Rodentia > Myocastoridae > Myocastor > Myocastor coypus. The sequence goes on along the minus strand of PVJA010002893.1, from coordinate 93,619 downwards.
CTCTTCTGTCTCCACTCTTTTTATGTGCTCTGGATTGCTTACCCACAGGTCACAAGGATGGGCCATGAGTTACAGAGTATCTTTTGGGTTTTTAGAAGTGGCAGATGGGACAAGGTTTAAAGTAGATCAAAGGATTCACCTTACACTTGACCAGGGTGTGCATTTTTTCTCAGTGTAGAAAAAATTATAAGCAAGAATCTGAAGTCAGATATTGACAACATAGGAAATCACTTATAACTGAGAAAAAGAACTCTCAGAGGAGAACTTTGCTTCTAATTCTCCGTGTCTGTAGTTCCTACCCATCTCTATATAGCTTAGTTTTTATCATCCATCGAACAGGATTCTTAACTGAAAGTTAAGGACTTAGCTTGTTCCCTTAGAAGGAAAGAGTTGTTTGGCAGGGAGGATTCATTATCTAGACATAAACAAGAGCGATATTGCTCTTCTAAGAAGTTGTTATGTGGCATGTAACTTAGTTTTCTAGTGTCTATCTTTTGTGGGCTTCAGGCTCCAAATGCCTGGAGACACATGGTCTTGAACCTCTCTATTCCTATAGGTCCATTTGCTTCTGTAGATATTCCCAGCCCATCCAGAGAGGGTCACCTATTAAATCCTTGTTACCAGTTTTATTTCTTCTACTTTTCTAAATTGACCCAATATCATGCCTTATAAACCTTTTTAGGCCTTCTCTGCTGTTGAAAAATATTACACAAAACTCCAGATTAGATCTGTGATTCCGTTTCCCTCCTTCTCTCAGAGACACATGTGAACCTAGTTCCTCTTGCAGTATGTCTGTGTGGCAATGAAATTCATTTTAGTTTTCCCTCTGAGTTGTTAGGAGAATCCCTAATCACATCACATAAAGTCTCTTGTTCTAAAATATTTGGTTCAGAGAGCAGACAGCAAAGCTCTGATCTCATGTAATTCCAATCGTATGTGACAGACACAATGTAGAATTCATTAAAGGGCCATTGCTTCCTGGCGCATTAGTCAACTTTGCAATTCTCTTTTTGCTTGAGTTATGATGTTACTCTCTGGGCCTTGATTCTGCTGCTGAAAGTACAGAGACAACATTCATGTTTTCTGAAATCAAATACCTGGCCAAGCTCTACTACTGCCTCACTACTTACCGTCAAAGAATTGCTGCCTAGGTATCTGTAGGTGTCTGACTCCCTTTCATTTTGCTTGATCTTATAATCTGTCTATTAAATCATTCATTCCAAAAAGAGTAAGAACTGAAAGATTTGGAGCAGGATAAAAGCTGAATGCATTCTTCTTATGTCAATATTCATTTCTGCTTCCTCCTAAATCTTCAAAGTCTCTTGAGAATATTTATTTCTCTTAACTGTATGTTTCATGGAAAACGATGCTGAATTAGCCATCTAAATCTCATGTAAAAATTTGAGTTCAAGGTAGAAGCCTGAAACAGAATACTACACCATAGGTAGAAAAACATACATCTTATTTATAAAGTCAAAATCTTCATTTATTCATAGAATATTCTTATCCATTTTAATGAATTAATATATGATGAGTATGTAGTATAATAGTGGATTACACTGTGTCTTGGCATTATTCTTTGATTCCAGCCTGTCCTATCTTCCTAAGAAAGCTGCATGTTTTCTCAAGGATCTTTTGCTCCTCTCTTATTACTTTTCATAAAAGTCATTATTTTAATCGAGTCCACACATCGTAAAGTGGATTACCCATTGATACCATTTTTTTTCCAATCATATGATGTGCAGGTTCTGTACAACAAGAACTGAACCTTGATCCTTTTTCCCAGTCCTGAATATTGATCTTGACATTTTAAAAAATATTCTACAATTAATGCTTACTCCAGACCTATGTTAATAAAGCAAGCCACCATTAATATTTTGTGCTTAAGTTATGGCTGGTGCCAAACACATAACAATGCACATGACTTTATTTCTCCTTCTGTGTTTAGTTTTCAGGGCACTAAATGTAGATATCTCTCTTTTCTTTCTAGTATTTAAAGATTGAATCTTCTATAAGAAATTATAACTACTTATAATAAGAGCTATTGATAGTATGTCTTTAAAATTATCAAACCACAAAGCCCAGATCTGAATATATTGTGGTTTTGATATTTTATTTATTTATCTCTAAATAATAATTTATTTTAGTTTAATTTAACTATACAGAATAAATACTGAAAAAGTATACATTTTGAGTGTTTTCCTTTCCCATCATAGAAGAGTACTGCATTCTTAATGTCTTTCATTAGTGTGGTACAGTTTTTGACAAAAGTTGATGAAATAATAGTGATACACAAAACTTAAAGTTCGCAGTTCACATTGGAGTTCTCTCTATGTGTCATTGTATTGTAGACACTTTGTGTTGTGTGTGGTCTGCAGCCCATGTGTCCACACTTAGAGAATCGTCACAGAATCATCTCATTGCCCCAAATTCCCCATCCTCCTGCGCTTCCTCCATTCAACCCTCCTTCTCTACTTCTGCTCTACCCCAAGCTCTAGCAACAACTGAATTTTTTATTGTTCCAATAATGCCTTATCCAAGTTTTCAAGTTGTTATGGTTTGTGTCTAGGTGTGCCCCCAAAGACCCTTTCAGTCACCAGGGGGCTTCTGGGAATTTTGACTAATTATTGTGGGTGTGGGTGCTGCACCTGCCCTGGGGCAGGTAATTTGCATTACACTATAAGGAGGGGAGAGAAACCAGCTAGCTACTCAAGCTGCTACCACTCCCTTTGGCTCTCTGCTCTTGGCTACCACCGTGAAAAGTTGCTTTCTGCAATGTGTCACTTTGCCTTGGAACCAAGTGAATATGCACTGAGGTAAACAAACCTTTCCTGCCTTTGTTCTGAGGGTGAGGTGTTTGTCCCAGCAATGAGAGAAAAGTAACTGAGACAAAGGCATAATCCTGCATGTGATATTGTCATACTAGTTTTTTTTTTTTCCCCCTTTAGTACCATGCACTTTATTTTCCATGTGTGCCATCATGGCTTTCTGGTTCAACTCTCTTCATTGATTTATAAACATCCTATTGTACAAGTGGAGTACTATGTGTTTATGCCCCCTTCTTAAGGACAACTTGATCATTTTTAAGTTTTGGTAATTATAAATAAAACTGACACAAGTATACATAGGCCAATTTTTCATGTGGGCAAAGTTCTTTATTCAATTAGGTACAGATCTTATGTTTTATCATTTATTTTCCTATTTTCCCAGCTCTGAAAAATGTAAGTACTCTCCTTGTGGTGGTTTCAGTGACTTTGAATATAGCACTTGATATTTGCTGATTGAAAGCAGAGAGGTTATAGTAATGGTAAAATTAATTCACTATAAATTTGAGTCAGAGGGTAAGTAGCTTGCACTGATTAAATATATAGGCTCAAAAGACAGAGGCACTGAATTTAAATACTTCATCTCCTCATTCCTTGAGCTTGGAAAATGTGCTTAAACTTACCTCAGTTCTCACGGCTTATCTCAGATGGGTATGATAGTACTGTATCACTTAAGATATACTGAGCCAAAATGGTTAAAGAGCTTTGTTTATCATGGAAGTGTGTGATCAAAATTTAATTGCTATTATAGAGATTATCAGGTGGATGTGAATTCTACAAAAATCAAATTTATGAATGGAAAAACAGTCAAAATGTACAATTTGGTGATCTTGAAAAAAATGAACAAAGCAAAATGTGTCCCTTGAACATGCGTTCTCATCAACTACTTACGGAACATTGATTTAGCCTAGAAATTATGCTGATATCTGAGGCATTAAGAGGAAATACAGAGCTTTTATCGCCATTGAGCAAACATCCCCCAAAAGCAAGACAGGCATGTCCATGTCATGTAAAGCACTCCTGAATTTCCATAAAGGGGCACACAAGACAACCTGCACACACGAATTGGCTTTGCTGGCGGCAGGGAGGAAATGCCTTTGGGAATGCAAATCACAATCATATCCCCAGGTTCTACTTCTGTGCAAGCTGCCTCAAAATCTTCATTCAGTTTACATTTCAGCCTGTGTAGAGCCCTTTTCTCCTGATCAACATGTGAAGGTTGATAGAATTTAGTAGAAAGTACTATATACCATCTCTCTTAGCACACAGTAAGTGCAAAGCACAGTTTAGGTATTTATTCCTAGTCCATGCATTTTCTATTCAAGTCATTTAGGTGATTTGGGGGTGTGAGAAGCAACTGATTTTTCAAGTTTCATTTATACAAGACTCTTAGCCTTGCAAGGGCCAGGAGCTGGATCCCTTGACCTGCCATGCAGGGCCCGCTTCTGGGCCACGCTGAGATGGAAATTGAGACTGGGCACAGTAGCGCACACCTGTAATTCCAGCTCTTGGGAGGCTGTAGATAGGAGTCAGATCTAGCCGTGAGATCCTGAACATGATGTAGAACTTTCCAGAAAATACAAGGGGAAAAAAAACCTCCTAGTTTCAGAGAGGATAGCTTAAGAATACTGCGAATTGCTCTGAGTCAGGGATCAACAGATCAGATGTCTATTTTGGATTTGGTTAATTCAGTTTAGCACTCAAGATTTAGTTGAACTTCTTGCTTTATTTAAAGAGACTTGCTTGATGCTTCTGTAACTGTCTTGTACAGCGAAATACTGACAGAAGTGTGATGTCTAAATTAATGCCAGCCATGCTAATCAAAGGTTATTTGCTTTACTGTTTAAACAGAGATTATTCATGGCGTGAGCTGATGTGTTTTGATTTTTCAGCATGTCAGCTATAAGATCAGAGGGGGTATTTCAGCCTTATGATAACTCTATAAATAGAGGCATAAATTATAAATGCTCGTTGATGCAATTATAAATTGTCAGTTAGGTTCCTTTCATCTTGGCAAAATATAATGACTCTGAGTTTGAATACTGTGCTAGGGGTGACTTCTGTGTTTACAAGCCAAGAGTATTTAGTGCTAGGAATGCCCCATTTCTTTCATTATATCCTTTGCCAGAAATCTTTCTTGATCATCTTCCTGTCTGAAGACTCATACATCTCCTAACTATACCCAGTTCAGCTACTTCTGGCCCTACCTGCTAGCTTTTATAAAACTGTTTTTGCTGTAGTCCTTGGAAGTCTATACTTCAGGGTTCAGTGGAACAGACTGAGTTAACAACTTGTTAACAACTCCCTGGGCCTTCAGTTTTGCTAGGTGAACATACCACCAGAGTTGTTCAACAGGCGAGGAGCTTGGACACGTCAACGAATACCCTATTTTGAGGCCAGCAAGATAGCTCAGCAGTCAAAAGCGCCTGCTTAGGCAAGCTTAGGCAACCACAGGAAATGCAATTCTGATTCCCAGCACCACATACTGCACCAGCCCCACCCCAAGGGCAGGCTGAGCTGGCTATAACATAAATAAATAAATAAATAAATAAATAAATAAATAAATAAGGGGCTGGGGAGATAGCTCCGTGGGACAAATGCCTACCTGGCAAGTGCAAGGTCATGAGTTTGAACGCCTGTCCTACAATAAATAAATGAAGTTTAAAAAATATCCTAGGTTGTGTTTAAAATGATGATAAAAAGGAAATAAAACTATAGATGTTTCTGTTTTTTTTTTTTCCCTTTTCATTGTTGAGGTATACCTGGGACAATTTATGAGGACATAAAAGGTGAAAAAATGCAACTCTTTCCCATGTTAATTCTAAAAGAGTACTTACTAAATTACCTATCCTCAGCAGTCTATTTCAGGTGTGGGGTCTACCATGAACTTCAGGATGCCCTGTTGTTTTTTCACAGGGGCCTACATGCTGTTTCACTATGCCCCGGGTCACCACTATCCTTTTCGGAGTTATTCATGGTTCCATTAGTTCACCCAGTTTATGTGACTATGGAATCACCGATTTGTCTCCTTTTTTCAGAAATCTGCTCCAAACTCTCCCTGTACACCTCCTGTTTCCTAAGAGATGGCTCATTCTTTCTTTCCCCTTTCCTAGAAATCCAGTAATAAGTACTCCATGTATATGTTCAGGACAAGGAAAATATTCTACTGCTCTGTACCTTTCTTAGGCCCCAAAAAGTTGAAGGATAGTGCTAGGATGATGCAAATCAAAGTGAATGCATGAGTGAAAATGCAGAATAGACAAATTGAGGGACTCTTGGTCTCTTGAAAATTAGGGTCTGGAATCTGCATTTGTGTTATGGTATGTTCTGAACTTTAGGAAATATCTCAATGCAGTGTCCTCAAAGCCAAAACCACAGTAGAGACTTGGTGGCATCACTATTCTCAATATGTGGAGTGAACCAATGTGCAATATGCACCTTTGTATTTATTTGACTGACCTTGTGGTTTTGAAAGGGGTACAGTACAATGCAGGACATACTTTATGTTTTGTAATGAATCACCCAAAGAATCACATAGAAATAGTACAAGAAATCTGTCTACACACTGAAGACTGAAAAATCCAGCTGAGGGTATGAATCCTAATATCTAGCATTGTTCCAGATGAAAACCTAGATCCCATAACAATGCTTCCCATGAGTCTAGCTGAGGCCTAGAGCCCATGACAATGTCTCATGCAGGCCCACTTCATGGATCTGCACTGGGAAGGCCAAAAGGTCAGTGGTGGAAGTTAAAAAGTCTGTGTCAGCGAGATGAAGGATCTGTGCTGAGAGCCTGAGGGATCTGCACTGGAGCCAGAAAGCAATAATCAAGGCAAGAACCAGAGCTTCTCCCAAAAGTAACTCAGCCATCCCCAGCAGTAGTGAGGTTCTGAACTCTTCCAAAGATGAGGAACTTTGGGGTTCCATCATCAAAGCCAAGTTTCCCCGCAAGGCTAAGCAGTTCACCATCTCTCCCTCAGGAGCCAGGAAGCAATGCTCAGAAGGGAGTACTAGAGAATTAGAGTTCCCTCAAAATGCACTGCAGTCATTCTTAGAAATGAAAAGGTCCCAGGCTTGTCTTCAGATGAGAAGAGTCAACTTCACCAGGAACCCCAATATGACAAGTTGCCCCAACAGAACAGCCTAAGAGAACCAGCAGCTTCAAACAGCATTTCAACGACTTCTTTAGACAACTTCCCTAACTGCCTCTTCTTACAGTTCTGCCTCATAGGCTGCTGGTAACAGTCCTCAGGTGTGTCTCCCACACCCAGCACCATGCTGGTTCAGTTCAGCTGGTTGTAAAAAGTTGCCCACTGCCGCTGATCTTTATGATTCTCTACAAGCATTAAGCGGGCTTCCAAGCAACTCTACTAAGGAGATTGTTATGGCTATGTTCAGAAAATGCATACGAACATAAGAAATTGCTATCTGAATATTGTTTGACTGATGTCATACAACCGAATGATTTTGCTTTTGCTTTGGTTTGCTTTTGTTTCGAAGGTTCCTGGAATTAAACTCAGGAACTCATATTGTCAGGCAAGTGACCTATAACCCTAGCCCCAGTGTGATTTTATTTTATTCAGTTGTGAAACTGACACTCTGAACATCAGGATTCCAGTGCATTCTCTTGTACCAAGCATGCATGGCCTCCTTTGTGGTTCTAAATGGGAACTTGTGAGTGTGGGGAAATCCCACCAGGAAAAAAAAGGACTTCTATGTTATCATTGCTTTAAGCATGACATGAAAGTCCAGCTTTTTGGCCCAGGAAGAAGTTACTACAACCTTAGTAAAATCAGAGCACTTGAAGACAAATTTTCTTCTTTAAAAGACGTGTCCAGTCAAAGGCACTAGTGAATTACCAAAGAATTAAGAGACAAGTAGTGTGGTAATGCATTTATTTTATCTACTCAATCTTTCAGAGAGGAAAGTGCCTAACTGAGAAAAAGTTTTCTTTTTTCCAATGAAGGTTTAAAAGGCCACATTTGGGTAGAAGCAGGTATCTTGTAGGCTGTATTGCTCAATGCGTATTTTACTATACATATAAAATCAGACGAAGGGTTGAGAGGTTTATTGCGGATATATATATATATATATATATATATATATATATATATATATATATATATTTACGAGCTTCCAGTTTTCCTCCTTGAGTCAATCACACTGTAATGAGCACCAGGCATAGGCAGCAAAATGAGATGGAGTGTTTGAAGCAAAAGTAAATCTCAGTGGAAATTAGGCTGGCCTCAAAAGAGCCTTTAAAAAACAAAATGCTGTCAGCGGCAAGCAGAGCAACTGCAGATTTGAAGGTCAGCATTCAGAAAAGGACAACAAATGCAGATATTTCTGAAACCATTTATGAAGTTGCTGAGTGCGAAGAAAATGTATTCATTCAACTTGCAACTCATCCTGTTGCCACAGGAGAAGTCACTAATTTCCTTCCCTATCCCTTTTTGACATGCGCAGTATGACTTTTGATCCATATATGATCACAGTGCCCAGAAATCTGTCAGCTTCCAAGAAGGAAATAGTCTAGGTTTGTGCCTACAGCAATCGCCATGGCATGAGCCTATATGAAAGAGAGAATACAGAGTTAAAAATTGAAACCATATAAGAAGAATGGGAGCCAACCTTTACAAAATCTCTCTCTCTCTCTCTCTCTCTCTCTCTCTCTCTCTCTCTCTCTCTCTCTGTCTTTCTCTCTCTCTTTCTGTCTTTCTCTCTCTCTCCATCTCTCCTCAGGTTGCTGCTTTATAGTTCCTATCTAGAAAATCACAGAGGAAATTGTAAATTAGTTCAGAAATCTGTATAATTCTGAGATAATTCTTGATAATTCTTTAATCTTTAAGTGACTAACCATATCAGAAAATGGCAATATTTGATGGAGATTAAAGATACATTCTACTTTATACCAGAAGTCTTTATTCTTTTAAGCATTACTAGCAGCTATTTAATATTATTAGTCTCATAGTGTACATATTATACACATGTAAATACTGAATAAGTGTTATAAAGTATAAATAACAAAAATTTAGGGAGTGAAATGACCAACTTTATATACTCTTTCTTTTCCAGTTCCCCACTTTACTTTCCGGCCTAAAGCAAAATTATATTTTGAGCCAAAAATGACCCAAATAACAATATTCAACATGCCTTGGATAGCAAGGAAGTCCATCAATATTAATTGTACATTAAATCAAATCAGTAAGTCAACAGAGACCAATATATCTGACATAAGGTTGAAGAGTTTGATGAACCCAGAGGCACTTCAGGGCTTTAAAGAATGATTAATCTAAAGTAGTTCAAATTAAAATTACACAAGTGGACTTTCCAATTAAAGAGAGTGGAAAAAGCTACATCTTTGCTACTGTCACATCTTTCTTTATTGCAAGTGCGTGGTATTTTTACTCCAAAGAACAGAATATTGTTGAGTATTGTTGCATCTAAGATCGTAAAAATAAAAGAAGAAAATGTAGGAGAGAAAAGAAATGTGGAAACGGAAGGAAAGGATAAATGATGGAAGCATCTGAATAGCAAGTAAATGCAACTCAGACTTTTCTATTAGGTACCTTTAGTATCTTATAGATGCTCAAAAGTACTAACGGAAAGAGTGCAAAGCTCAGTGCATATGAACAGACTCGTTAGATTATTTTAGAGCTACCTCTTATTCTTCCCAATATTGCTATGACGTAAGGACCTTGTCTCCATGATGCATGTGAAGAGTAGAGTTGGTTATGAGTAACAGAGGAGTGGAAGTCAAATAGATACTCAGTGGAGACTCAGAAACTGGACCCAACGTCAGTTTGACTTAATCTTAAGAATTCTTCTGTTCTGCTTGCTCCCAAGAAAAGTAGACTATGCACAATTTATTTTTTTCCAATAAAACATCTCAATACTGAGAACATATTAACAACAATTTGGGTGTGATTACTTATTCTCTTCGGACATAATTCACCCACGAGGTCCCAAACTGTCAAAGTGTCCCGTAATTATAATCTGGTGACATATGCTTAATATCACCTGAGTTAAGTATAGAGGGCTCGAAACCTGGAATGAGCATTCCCTGCTAAGCAGATGAAAAAGTCTTTTGCTTTAATCGGTGTTTGATTACTAGTGTAATTCACTTGGAGATAACTTCATCCTTATCCCAGGAAGGAAAACAAATCAGGGTTCCTTCAGATGCTTTTCTCACTGTCAGAGGGCTTTAGTCATCATTACCAAATGACAAGAGCGTATCACTGGCCCCATGAGCACAGACTTGAAAACTGTCTGAGGAACACCACTCTGCGTCTGAGGATGAGTGTGCAACTCAGCATGTTTGTGCGAAGGCATTATTAGTCACACAACATAACTCAGTGTATGCATTTGCATGATGCTGACAACTATTGGAATTACACAACATCAATACACAAAATAATGCAGAAATATACTCAAGGAATTTTAAAATTAGATCCCATTAACCCTGGAGGATTTATTTACCACTAAAGGTTTTCCTTGTGTGAATGGACAGAATTTATTTAAAGGTGCCCAGTGGAAATCTATTAGGCAATGCTTTACCCAAAAAGTCATATTATTTATAGAAAAATGTAATAAAGCTGTCAGAAGTGGATTCCTAATTTGATTAAAACAATTCATTATTATGAAATAAAGAAGGACTGAGGATATAGCCATTAAGATATTTCAATCCTGAGAGGACCCACACATAATGAAGATCAAAAAGGAAATCAAGCATTGGGAATTCTTTTATTTTATTTATTTTTTTCTTTTTATCATCCACTGCTGTTTAGGTTAGGTGAACTTTGATTTTCACATGTTGCTCCGACTCTCCTTGAACTCGAGCTCAAGTGTGTCTCCCACAGGAGCTCTCACAGTGGTAGGGCTACAGGTGCATGCCACACTGCTGTTAAGAAGTTGCCTTCCTCAGTGGGACTGAGATGGCACTCCGAGCAGACCCCTAGCATTCCTGACATTTGGATGACTCTCTGGTAGTGCAGCATGTTGAGAACAGTTGGAGCGAGGGAAGCCAACAAACAGGACTTTTAATCCTGAATCTGCTGTATCCACGTCAGTCACATAACCTGCAAGCTCTACTAGTCTGTCTAAACTACTTAGTCCTCCATATAATGGGATTGCCACAGTGTGTACCTCATGGGACAGTCGTGAATGGGATGACTGAGATTAAATGCATAACTGTCAGTACAACTTGCAGTGAATGTTGGTTATTGCTCTTTGTAAGCATGTCACAATGTTGGGGAGATAACTCAGTGGTCTAAGCGCCTGGCTAAGAAACACAAGGCTCCAGCTTCAATCCCTGGTTACCATGTGCTATGCTGGCCCTGGAGCCCTGGGCGCACCTTGTTCCCATACCTGGAAGTGGGCATGGTGGCTCACACCTGTAATCCCAGTGCTGGGAAGGCTGAGACAAGAGGATCACTGTGAGCCCCAGCTGTGTAGTGAGATCCAGTACCAAATACATTGATAGGCCAGGCGTGGTGGCACACACCTGTAATCCCAGCACTGGGAAGATTGAGGCAGGAGGATCAGAGCAAGTTCAAGACCGGCCTGGGCTACAAAAGTGAGCTCAAGGCCAGTCTGAACTGAACTGCATAGCAAGACCCTGTTTCAAAAAGACAAAAAAAAAAAAAAAAAAAAAAAAAAAAAAAAAAAAAAAAAAAAAAAAAAAAAAAAAAAAAAAAAAAAAAAAAAAAGAAAGAAAGAAAAGAAAACATACATTAATAAATTAATTAATTTTAAAAAGTTAAGAGTTTTAAACTAAGTATATTTCACTATACTATAATTTTGGTTTTACATTCTCTCCCTTATTCTGATCTTTTTCTTTTTTCCTCTTTTTTTTTTTTTGAACCTGGGTTCAAACTCATGGCCTTGCACTTGCCCAGCAGGCACTTGTACCACGGAGCTGTCTCTCCAAGCCCATTATTTTGATCTTGCTCCTATATTTTCCCAATTTTATAGCTATCATTTCCACTTTCTTACCCCCCACTTTCCAGTGAAGCTATCTCTCAGAGATGCTCCCCTCCATGACAGATGAGGTTGAAGACAAAGGCATACAGCACAGTGGTTCCTAGACTTGGACACCAAAGGCACAAACAATGAAAGTAAAAATATCCAACTGGAAGTACATACAAACTAAACTGTTCTCCACAGCATAGCAAACAATTAGAGAAAAGAAAAATACAACCTTATGAACATATCCATAGGAAAAATATTTGAAAACCATACTTCGTCATGCTTTGTATCTAAAATACAGAAGTTCATGCAACTCAGAAAGCAAATAATTTGATTCATGAAGGAGCAAAGGGTCTAAGCAGCTATTTATGTAAGATTCACAACTCGCCCATGTGTATATGAAGGAAGCTTAATGTAACTAATCTCTTGAGAAATAAAAAACATAAGGAAATATAGCTTTATGACCAGTAGTATGGATGTAGTGGGTTTTTGTTTGTTTGTTTGTTTGTTTGTTTTTTTAAGTATGGGCAAGGAAGCAGTGGAAAAGGGAAATTGCAGAATGTTGGTGGGAATGTACATTATTGGTACAGCCTCTATGAAAAACAATACGAATCTTCCTCAAAATTTAAAAGTGAGATTAATAAAGGATACAGTAAGGTTACAGCTGCATTGAATGGGATATTTAGTTCTAGTTTTTTGAAGGATCCTCCACACTGCTTTCCATAATGGTTGCAGCCATCTGCATTTCTACCAGCAATGGAGAAAAAATTAAAGAAAGAAGGAAAGGATACAGAAGTCACACTTCCTGGTACACACATATCCAAAGGAACTGAAAACACCATCTCAAAGAAATACCTGTGGTCCCAAATTCATTAAAGTGTTACCACCACAGCCAGGGAGTGGGGGAGCCAGTGCCTTTGTCAATGAATGAGCAGAAGGAAATTTTTATGCTCACAGGACACTCATCCTTACAGATGAAAGAAATCCTGCCATTTGTGGTAATGAGGATGAACCTAAATGACACTATCCAAGTGAAAGAAGTTAAACAGAAAGGCAAACTCCATGTGATACCACTTAAACAAAGAATCTACCATAGGCAGACCCGGAAGCAGAGAGCAGAACGGTGCTTTTCAGGTACCAGAAGAAGGGGAAGATAAAAATTAGTGGTCAAAGACTGTAAAGCCCCACTTGCATAAGATGAAATGTCTCTAGAGATCTCCTGTAAAATCTAATACCTGTAGTAAGTCATAGTACACTAAATTTTCATAATGAGGTTGGGGAGATATCTTGGCAGTCTAAGCGTCTGTCTGGCAAATTTAAGGTACCCAGTTTAATGGCAGGTACTACATGCTGTGTCAGCCAGAGAAACCCCAGCATGCCATTTTAGCCCTAAACGGGGCATGGTGGTTTGTGCCTGTAGTCTCAGCTCTGGGGAGGCTGAGAACAAGAGGATCACTACAAGACCAGGCTGCTAAAATAAATAAAATAAAATAAAATAAAAACAGTAAAAGAATTGAAAAAAAATAAATAAATGAAATAAAATAAAATAAAATAAAAAAAAAGACCAAGCTGCTTAACAAGTCCCTGTATCTAATTCATTCATTCATTCATTATGTGCTTAAACATTTTCTAGTAGGGTAGGGCTTACACTGAGCAGACTTATCATGTAACAATGATAATTACAATCACAAGTATAAGAGGAATCATTCTGGGATTGATAGTTAATTTCACACAGTAGATAATGGCAACAGAAAGAACATGTCCTTCCCTCTAAACCCAAAACATTGTATCCATTAACCTTGGTTAGCATTTCTATGCCAATTATACCTCAATAAAATTAATTCTTAAAAGACCATCCTTAACTAAATGCTTAATTAAAATAACCAAATGCAACTTAAAAATACAAGGCAATATTTGCCAATCATTCTGCTCATGTTGTGTTAGATTTGGAGAGCGCTGAGTATTTGTTCCCTAAAATCACTGTAGAATTCTTCATTGCTGACCATTTTGATAATACATGATATGCAGTCAGGTCTACTTGAAAATCAGTGGGGCTCTCTGCAACTGACTCAGTGCCCACATGAATTTCTGCACAGCAGGTGGGTTCAATATGATACTTGAGTTGTTAGCATGGTAGGAAGAGCACTGTAGAGCTAACAGTGACACAGAAATGGCTTCGTCATGTGCAAGCGGGGACAAACTTAGGTTCCCAGGCTCAGGGACAACAGTTTACCTCACACAGCTTATTCCTGTAAGCTCGAGACGATCCATTTATGATCCTGAAGGTTGATATCAGCTCTCTTTCACTATTTTTTTTTTTTTGTCTTTTTGAGACAGGGTCTCACTATGCAGTTGAGGCTGGCCTTGAGCTCACTTTTGTAGCCCAGGCTGGTCTCGAAGTCACACCGATCCTCCTGCCTCCGCCTCCCAAGTGCTGGGATTACAGGCGTACGCCACCACGCCCGGCTTCTCTTTCACTATTTGCTTTCCTTAAAATATTGGCTACGACATAAAATTTTCCAACCAACTTTCAAGACCAGAGACAATTTTTGGACATTAGTAAGAAGCACTAAAATTCGATAATAAATTACACATACAGTATATCAAGATGTTAAGTAACAACTGTACTACACCTCTTTTACTTAGGGTATAGAAAACAATTTAAAGACATAGCCAATTGGGGGTGGATGAATTGGTGCACAACTGTAATTCAAGCCCTTGGGAGATTGAGGCAGGAGGATCAGGGCAAGTTTGAGACCAGTCTAGACTACAAAAGTGAGCTCAAGGCCAGCCTGAACTGCAGGGTGAGACCCTATCTCAAAATGACAAAAAAAAAAAAAAAAAAAAAAAAAAAAAAAAAAAAAAAAAAAAAAAAAAAAAAAAAAAAAAAAAAAAAAAAAAAAAAAAAAAAAAAAAAAAAAAGACATAGCCAATTGGCTAATAACAAGTCTATGAGTTGATTTTGACAAATTAATTGTATAAGTCAAGTTGACCATGCTGTTGATTTTTACTACACACTACTGAGGCTCTTTTTGTTCTTAAAATAAAGTTCAAATATCCCAGCACATCACTAAGTTGTTGACATTTTCATCTGCAGAGACGAACTTCTTTCCCAAAGCAAATTAACTCATTAATTCAGGTATATGAATGTTTACTTAACCATGGCATTAAATGGGATTTGCCCAATCGCATAGAGGCCGTGAAGCAGTTAAACCATGCATGCGTGATTGTCAGCACAACCATGTGAATACCTAATCTGTGGCAAACAGAGCTAAACTTGTGCATCCCTACATACATGTGCAAACACACACACGCACACACACACACACTTCCAAAATAGCTGCCATTCAGCTTATTAAACTTGTCAGGTAGAAAAGACCATTTTTATCTTCAAGGACATTGCCAATAGTGGATGTGGGGATGTGTACTACTATCCCCCAAAACATAGTTTGGGCTTTGTAAGACAAGTCTGACACCTATGTACACAAATATCTGTTTTATTTCTGATTTTATATATTTGTCAATTCTAACCCCATGATTGTGTTCCACCTATGAACTTTGTATTTTGTGCCAGGCTTGGCTGAAACAAGTATTTCCAGAAAAAGAAACCCATGAGGAGTGCATTAAGCCACTTGATCATTCTTGGTACCTATCACAGTGGAAAAAGAGGGGTCCAATGTGTCTCACAATTTCGGAGGGCTCAGTCTATATTTGGTAAATCCAAGGCAGGAGGCCATAGTGGAGCAAAGATCTTCACCGTATAGCAGTCAGGGGGCAGCAGACAGCTGTCCTATCCTACAGATAGACTGCACAGTGAGGGCCAGTGGTCCCTCTCTCAGTGATGCACATCAGTGCACTGATCCACTGTTAAGTACAGCAGCCTGTGGCCAGATCCTCTCTGGAGTCTCTTAATCCACTCAAATGACACACGAGAGCTAACAGGCCCAAGAAGTGTGCAATGTTGCTTTTCATTCTCTATGCTCTAGTGATTCTAAAATCTCTGTGCACATCAGAAACATCTGAAGGATCCAATAAGTAAGGATTTTTGTTGGTTTGTTTTTTACATGTTTGGCCCAGGATCTGCAGGGTCTACAGGATTTCAGTACATGGATCGGATTTGTAGTTAGTGATTCTCCAGTTTTCAGCCTCCCAAGTGCTGGAACTACAGGCCCCTACCACCACACTCAGTCCCAAGTGCCAGTTCGGCATGCTCCCGGGGCGGTGCCCGCATGGCACGATGGGGATTCAACTACGGCCAGTGTGCTCTGTCTAAGCAGGTGCGTTAGCCTGCTGAGCTACCTGGCCAGCCCTAAGGATGGGTTTCTTAGCCATGAGATTCTCAGATAGCAAGTTTGAAATGGGGCCTAAGAATTTGCATTTTTAACAGCTTCTCGGTTAGGGCTGATACTGCTAGCAGAGAACCACTCATTATTTGTGAGCCATGTGAATGTCACCCACTACATAAAAGTGGACCTTGTTCTGAGCTGGACTTTATTTCTTATAACAATTTAGAATAGATCAATGATTACTACAGGTGCTGCCTTTCTGTCCAGTCTTCACAAACAGTTATGTAGAATACAGAATGAAGGGTGGAAAAGCAGACTTTAAGCTCTGGAAGGAAAAAAGGAACTTCAGCTTTCTGTATTATCTTCTAGTTTGGATCTTTAGGTAGGTGACACATTTATCAGGATGCAGGATTAACATCCATTTTGAATACTTTGGTATGAATAAATAGCACAACTAAACTCATGGCCTGAACTTTAACTATTTAACATAAACGTGAAATATAAATCATCTTCTGGCCTACATGTAATTTAATTAAGTAGCCAGTAATATTCATCAAAGTAATTTTATTCATATTATAATTGGATATTTTTAGTTAAGTATTAAAAATAGTTGTCTGGATAGGATTTATTTATTTGTCTTTTTGAGACAGGGTCTTGTTATGCAGTTCAGGCTGGCCTTCAGCTCACTTTTGTAGCCTAGGCTGGTCTCAAACTCACACTGATCCTCCTACCTCAGCCTCCCAAGTGCTAATATTACAGGTGTGCACCACCACGCCTGGCTGGATAGGTATTATTTAGAGTCAGTAGGAATCATCCTTCTTGAACTTCATATTGCTGTCTCCTATGAATCATCCTTCTTGAACTTCATATTGCTGTCTCCTATAACTTCTATCCCTATCCTCACATGTATTTATTCTTTTATTATTAATTTATTTATCTATATATTTATTTATTTGTTCATTTACTGGAAGTAATGGGGATTAAATTTGGGACTTTGCTCTTGCCAAGAAGGTACTTAAGGTGCTGAGCTATCTCCCGGGCCCCACATATCTTTAAATCACCTTAATTTTGCATACTATAATCTCCTCTCTATTCAAATGAATTTTCATGCAGATCTTTGTTAGTCATTTTCACTCTCATATAATTTTAAGTCATGCTGACTCCTTCAGTATTTGGGGGAGGGTTACCTAATCCCCTCAAACGTTTGATTAAATGAATTTGCTCCAAATATCAAGAAGAGTAGACCTACAGACACCACACACACACACACACACACACACACACACACACACACACACATATTTCTAGCTCCTTGTATAGAAGATACGCAAGCTTATGTCAGACTTGCTTTGGATTGCCCTGAAGGAAAGATGATATACAATGAGTTATATCTCCAGGATGAATTTGGCCCCTCATGTTTATTCTGTGTCCTCTTTTTTAGTGAACACAGAATCGCTAACTCCAGATTGGAAACCTTTTCAAATGGATAAAGCAAATCTGATGCCAGGGGTGGGTGACACACCAGTTCGTGGAAAATATCTGTTAAGATACACTCAGTATTCTCCAGGATGACCCGGACTATATTCTACCAGCATTTCTAAAAAAAATACATTTCTTTAAATATATTAAATCTTATTTAGCCATTAATATTAGCTGGTTTTTGCAGAAGCACTTTAAATATCCATGCCCCAAACACTTGCTTTTTGAAGATAAGAATCAACATTAATCAATCATTTTTGAATGAACACACACTGTTCTAGCAGATGTACAAGGCAAGAAAAGATAATTTAATTACTTGTGAAAGTGAAAATTTTTATTAAGGTGCTTAAATTTTCTCATGTTAATTCTGTGATTACTCCTAGGAGTTTTTCATCATGAGTTTTTCACCAAAGAAACAAAGCAGCAAAGTTAAACAAGAAAAAATAAGCCTTCTGTTATACAAAGAAAAAAACATTAAACTTCAATCTCTTTATCTGTCAGTCAATTTATAATCCACAATCTCCACTGGCATGCATAACAGTAGGATATCTAGCTTGAAAGTGCGGTTCCTACAAGCATATTTATAGTGTACTTATCCAAAATCCAGCAGGCCTAGATTAACAAGAGCTCTGTCACTTATTTTTAGGCAGTGCATTGTGTTGCAAAAATTCTGAATTATACCATCAGATATTCATAATTTTACATTATTGAAGTTTCTCAATCACAATGATAGTTACACTGATAATTGTTTGCTTCAAGATGCTACCTGGTACTCTATAAGACGCTCGTGAGTGTCATGGGCTCCTACCCACTGGATTCCTATAACACTCCAACTGCAGCAACTAAAAGTGGTGCCAGACATTGTGAAGGTTTCCTGAGAAGGCAAAAATACCACTAGATGAGAACTAATACATAAAAGAATGGGATATCATCACTCTCTTTCCTGTCAAAAAGTCTCTGGATTCTTTTTATACCTATCCATTCTCTAGAAGAATCTTAAGAATGTGACATAACAATTTATTTCTAATTTTTAAAAATCCAACCATGGGCTATTTCATTGCAAAAACTAATGCAAAGACATAGTCAAATCTCTAAAATAAGAAGTAGCACCTTGGAAATTATCAAACAGCACTGTTCATTACTGTTTACCTAACCCACAATGAAACTTCTAAAAAAATTATGCAAGAAAAAGATTACGTATGTGACACATAGAGGAATATACATTACCATTACATACTGGGCAAATAAACCAAATGTCAGAGGCAAAAATATCGCTGGTGTTATAAATTATTCAATAGCTAAGAAAGAACCCCTTTTGGGGGATTTGTATTGTCTATTATATACACCACTGCCTTCCCCATTATGAAATAACAAGCTACATGTTTTTTCCTATGGAATAGTCCAGGACACGGCAGACAAAGTTAAGTATCAGAGCCTCTGATGAGCAATCATGTGGGGTAGTAGCTTGGTTTAAAGTTTTCAATTAAATTCTGCCTTGCTAGTCTTGAAGATCATTACCTAGCCTAAAGCCCTGATACCATGATTTTTTAATATTTTCCATTCTTATCAATTCTCTTTGGCTTTTATTCTCATTGGCTTCTGTCTTCATTGGCATCTCTCACGCTGTGCTAATTATGGAAGAGTTGGTACCTGATGAGCGTTTTCAAATGATATTTTGGAGGTAAGATCCAACATGAAAAATAATCACACATGTGTCCTCCAGCTACAGCCGCATTTTTTTTAGAAAGACTATCATGAGCAAAGCATGACCACACATGGGTTGGGAACACTTTTTAAGCATGACCTTTTCTGAGAATGCATTTATTCTTATCCTCAGCAAGGGTCCACATTTGCCGTCCCTGGTTCTTTTGCAGCTGTGGATTTCTACTACAGGTTAGGGTTAGGGCACAGAGCCTACAGAGAAGTGTCCTATCACAGCAGATCCATGCGCACTCACATTGAAATGCTCACATGTATCCATTTTCAGTCTCCCGACGCTGAGAAATATTTTAAAATTCCTCTGCTCATCTCCATGTTGGTAACTTTATCAAGCCCATATATGCCAACATCAGGCCAGAGCATCTGGCTGTCAAGCTGTTGCAGCTTTCTGGGAGTTTACTGGTTTAAATCGTGGCTAACCATCATATAAAACTATGACAAATCAGATGGCTTTAAACTCTTACAGTTATTTGCAGCTAGAGTCCATTTCTCTACAGTTTCTCAGGTTTTCTTACACTCCAAAGAAAATTATAGATTTTTCTCTCTCTCTGTTCTACTCCACTGTTTCTCTATAAAAGCACCAGAGAATAAAATCTGTAAAGAAAGTAGGCAGGTTCTTGATCTGAAAATTTTTTTTAAAAAGTTAGTGTACTGAAAAGTAAATAAATAAATAAGTTAGTGTACTGGCGGCTGTTGGCTACAGCTGCACTGCAACCTGAGCAGGTATCTTCAGTTATGTTCTCATCAGTGACATACTATACTCAACACCCACAACAACTTGAAAGGGGAGAAGTTCAGTTTAGCCCCCAGTTTGTAGGTGTTTCATTATATAATGCATTGGTGAGGCGGCAGGGCAGACAGGCATGGCTGAGGAAAACTGGCCATGTTACAGCAGGCGGAAAATAGAGAGCAATCAGTAGAGCAGGTGTGAGGCACATGCTTCCTGGCCGTGCGTCAAGGCATGCACCCTACGGCCAACATCATACTTAGTTATAAACTCACCAATAGGTGAATCCCCCATGGTCAATCACTTCCTGAAAGCCCCAGCTATAAGCACATGAGCCTTTGAGGGAACATCTAGCTATGAATCATAGCCTTCCACCTCTGAGCTCCAAAAGACTCACAAACACCGCTCTATGTGAATCCATTTATCCTGTCTCTATGAGTTGCCACATTTCTTTTTCAGCATTACTGAAAAGTCCAGCTCCAAAGTTTCCTCTGAGATGTAAGCAAACACCTAGCTGTGAGGCCCATAAAAATGAAAAGCAAATTAAATACTTCTAACATACAACAATGCTAGTTAAATGTTCCCATTCAAAAACGGTGAAATAGGGGAATAGAAGTGCCTACAAACGCGACATTCTGCAGCTCCGTTTCCAGCACCCTGTGTAAATTGTGTTGACTCAGGAACTACAAAGGATTTAGGTGCCCCTGGCTCTATGCATGGCATGGTTATTGCCCTCCTGGTTTCCCTCTTTGGGTGACTTTGCCTACTTCTTGCAGTTTTCTTCAGACATTCCACGTCCCTGGCCTCTGCCAGCGCCCTAGTGTCTCCACTGTGCCTGCAGCTCCATTCACAGAGGGGCACACGACCTTGTTTTATAAACTCATTTCTGAACTCTGAGTGGACATGACCTGTTCCGCAGTTCCTGGATTATTTTTTTGCACAGCACATCAGCAGTATGTGGAAGATCACAAGATCTGCCACAACCTAGACCTATTGCCAATCCCTCTTTCAAGAAGGCAGCATAGGAATCCCAGTAAATCGAATCCCAGGGAATCAATTTCAGTTCCCACCAAGGTCCTTGTCCAACAGAGCCCTTCTCTGGGCTGTCTTCTCAAAGCAAAGTCAGAGTCTTCATAATTTTGAATGTGCAAATTATGAGGCCTTGCTAGCTCCTCACATTTCCTCAAGACACTTTTTCTATTGGCCTGATGTAAAGGATTCAATTTTTTTTAAATGCTAATATCTTTAGCAACGGAACTCTCCTGTTCCCTCTATTCAGGCTCCAGCCCTACCAGAGCTTCCTTTCTGGTGCAAATCAAAATGGGTGAAGCATTCAGTTCTGCATTTGCTCTTTTTTTCTTTTTTTGTTTTTTTTTCCAGGACTGGGGATTGAACTCACGACCTTGCATTTGCCAGGCAGGCACCTGTGCTGCAGAGCTATCTCCCCAGCCCCTGCATTTGTTCTTAATTCTCAAGGTGCAGGGGGCAAAACTCACCCAGTAGCCTCTGCATTAGGCTGCCTTGACATTTCCTCAGATTAACTGTTTCACTCCTGATATTCTCTGCCTCCCTCAAAGTGTCAGAAGAGGATTAAAATGTAGATGTATGTTCTGCCAGAACATAATAAACATGACCTGGTATCCAACTTCCCATGGAGTCCTTGCTCCCAACTGGAACCGCCTCAGCCTGGTCTTTGCCAACTGCCTTTCCATCAACATTTTGGTAATCCAAGCTCCTACCAGAATCTCCCTTCAAAGGTCAAACTCAGTTTCTCATGTGTAGTTAGGACTGCCTCTCCAACCAACAGCTTCAAAATTATCTGACATCATTTCAGTGAACTGGTACCAAAGGCTTTTGAACCATATGGTCAAGTAGTGTTATTACAAGACCCAACTTCTCTGAACACATAATCTGTATTAGATAAGGTACCCTGGAGAAGCAAAATATTATGCATTAATCTTCATTCTCATAGTTTCATGTGCTGTCACCTGGGGTAAACTCTTTTACTTCCTAAGCCTTCTTCTGATCTCTGGGTAGAAGTCTCTTGTTCCATTGTTTCTGTATTCTGTTTGCATATAAAATCGTCACTGTATGGATGACCTCAAGGTGTACCACCATATCAATTATATATATATATATATATATATATATATATATATATATATATATATATTATCCATGATGTGTCTATGTACAGATTTACAGTGGCCACTTGCAGAGTAAGGAATAGACGAATGTGAAAGGACTATCTATCTATCCACAATGTGGCTATCAGGAGGATCCAGCCAAAATCCAAAGTCCAGAGCTCACTTCAAAATCCTGTGTGAGTCTGTGTGAGGAAGCTGATAGTATGGTCTAGAAGCCAGAAGAGTCAGTACTGGAGGACTGGAGCTGGACTTGCAGAGGCAATGGCAAAGTCTAGAGCTCTCCTGAGGAAGCAAAAGGGTAGGCTCCCTTCTCTCCATTTCTGCTCTGTCCAAGCTAAAATGTTATTAGCTGGTGTCACCCACATCCAGGCTGAGTCTTCCCTCTTCAATAATTCAGTCACCCTAGGAATACCTAGAATTGTGCTAAACTAGTCTGCTTAACTAATTCTTATTCACCTTGACCTGTCTATTCGCTATTACAAAATAGGACAACAAAAGACACTATGCCAGGCCAATTTTACATTATTTCAATCTTAGGGTTTTTCTTAGTATCTCAAACTTGGGCTCTATAGACACAACACATTTGTAAAGAGATATGCAAACCAAATATGCCAAGATACACGCTTGATGTCCCTGACTATGTTATTGATTATTAGTTACTTATATTAGTGGTAATAGTAACAGTCTTAACTTAACAGCCATCCGGGATTGTCCTAAGAACAGTAAATATATCAAATTCTTCAGGATTTGTGAAGGAATCTTAAATGATAACTCATATTGACCCCATTGTAAAACCTACTGAGGATCCTAGAAATTAATTGACTTAGCAGTCCTTCATGTATAGGTAACGATTACTGGGATTTGAGGCAAGGCTTCTTACTTGTAGAGATCATGGGTGCAATATCCATGCTATTCTATTAATTCTTCAACTAATTCAGGGTCAACAGTTAGCCAGTACAATGAGGGCAGGAGCTAGGTCCATCTGCCTCCATGAGTATATGTGGATCTATCTCTGAGCATTGCTGTGTGTGGGAAAATAAGCAATGAAAATGTTCCAAAATCTTTATGCCACTGTAGCGTGGTCACTATCTATCTATCTATCTATCTATCTATTTATCTATCTATATCTATATCTATATCTATATCTATATCTATATCTATCTATCTATCTATATATATATATATATATAGTTTTAAATACTGAACCTTGAGGGCTGGCCAAATAGCTCAGTGGATTAAAGCCTCTGTAAGTAGGTGCACACAGGCAAGGGAGTTGAATCCCAGGGACTGTCATGCTGCCCAGGGTGTGCTAAGAAGGCAACTGAGACTAGACATGGTAGCGTGCCTGGAAGTCCAGCTCTTGGGAGTCTCTAAACAGGCGGATCACTATGAGTTCAATCTAGTAGTGAAACTCTGAATGCCCTGTACAACTTCCCTAAAATACAAAAAATAAGGTAAATAAATAAAATAACATAAAAATAAAAATTAAAAAGTACATACTGCACCTTCACTGGAATTTTGCACATTTTAAGACTTGATTATTCATACACACCTGCTTGGAATTTGGTGGTATTCCACAAACATTTATTTGGGGAAGAAAAATAAGTGTTATATTGACAGTAAAGCTGGAGTTTCATAAAAGGAAGAGAATTGCGCATTAAATTAACTTTGTGGCCATGCGTTTGCATCCAAATTCTAGCAAGCGTTAGGGAAGTTGTTTTGATTTGTACCTTTGTCATCATTCCTCTGCGCTGTTAAATAAAAATTACATTTTCTACCTTGGATAAAACTCAAAAAATACCGAAGACTTTCTCCATTTGGAGTTGTACGACCTCTATTTTATTTGTAGAGAGCATTTTGGTGTAATTACTGCTGTTGAGAAAGGGATAATGGAATCTGTTTGTCAGTGCTATTTTTCTCCTTCAAAGATGATATGTTGGTAATAAAATGGAAAGTGTTGTTACCACGTATGACTACAGAGGCCTAGAGTTAATATTTAAAAACTAAGTCAGTTTTAGAAACCAATATGTTACCTTGATTCTATTACTAAAAAAAAAAAAAAATTCCACAACTGCAAACTATTTTCATAATCTCAAAGGATTCACTGGGATATAGCGTACCATTTTCACAACTTAACAAAGAAATAATGCAGAGATTTTATGTACAGCTTGGTAGTTTTGTGACTTCAGACTATTCCCGTGCCTCTACTGAATTTCAGGGTCTTCTCAGTGGGAAAATGAAAGAATTGAAGAAGTGAACTACAAGTCATTTTGGGAATGGGCCTAATGACCAGACACCCTCCTTTGCTGACCACCACACCTTCAGCATTGGCTCTCTTCTGCTAGCTGCATGTGCTCTCTCTGCAGAAGGCAGATAATCCAAAATCTCTATGTGGGTGTGGCATGGGCTTTGTTTTTTGCTGTTGGGAGGGACACTGGCTTCTCTCCCTTTGTCCTGCTTACCTATGTCTCCTCCTTCTCCAGCGAAAGACTAGTTACATGGTAAAATATGATCTGCATCTAGGCTTAAGAACACAAAATAGTGTCACAAAGACACAGAGATCATCTGGAATGATCTAATGGGACAAAACTAACCTCAGGCATGTTTAAAATCTAAGATACTTGGTGATAGCAATGTTCGTGTGTTTTTCTGCCAAGTGTTTAATTCTCAGATCTTAAAATCTCACTAGACAGAGAGTGAGAACTGTCCTTCCAGACGCAACATTTCTATCAGATTAGGTTCCTTAGCTCTACAATTCAGATAGGCTTTCCTTCTGCATTGTCTTTCAAGGCCATAGTTATTGATTTTCTTTTTGTTTTTGAGACAGGGTCTCACTATGCAGTTCAGACTGGCCTTGAGCTCACTTTTGTACCCAAGGCTGGTCTCGAACTCACACTGATCCTCCTGCCTCAGCCTCCCAAGTGCTGGGATTACAGCTGTGCGCCACAATGCCTGGCTCTGTTACTGAAATTTTTACTACATTTGAAATGCTGTCCAGTTTTTCATCCTCTTTACTACTTGTCAGAACCTAAATGTTATTTTTTGCTCTCAAAGATATTTATTTATTTATTTGTTTGTTTGTTTGTTTGTTTGTTCGTTCATCCATCCATTCATTCATTGATTCATTGATTCATTCATTCATTCATTCATTCATTCATTTGGTACAGGGTTCAGCTAGACAGCTCAGACTCCCCAGTGCTGGGATTGCAAGTGTGTACCACCACGCCCAGTTCTGGGTCCGGCACGGTGTTCTCAGTGTTCTGAGGAGAGAATGACATGCAGTGCGGGGGATTAAACCCAGACTCTTACACTTGCCAAGCAGATTCTTAGTCTGCCAAGCTATATGCCCTACCTGTCAATCACACATATTTTTAGTCTAAATTGATAGTTCCCTTCATAGCACATGGTTTATTACATTCCATATATAATATTATAAACCAAAATCCACAAACCTAAATAAGCCATGACTCTTTCTAATGTGTAATCTCTAGATTTTGAGTTATGTTTCTATGTATATGTGCTCTGCCTGTGTTTCTTAATACTAGGTCCTTAGCATCTAAGTAATTGTGATTTTCCTAAGCCTATGATGTGAAGATAAAAGAGAAAAAAATTTCAAGCCACATTTCCTCGTTGGGGACCTCAACATCTTGTGTATTTTTTGGGGGGGCCCATTAGAGTTTTAATATTCTCATAGTGCTTTTGCAAATAGATCTACCCTAGCACTGATCATATATTTTCCAGACCTCCACAAATTATTCCAAGGCTATTTCTGAAGTTTTCTTTGACTCATCTCAGATTTTCATTTTCTAGCACTTAGCTTGGCAAATAGTTGCTGGCTCAACAAAGATTTATGACACCCATGATCTCATCGGAAAGGGTTAAATGACCCAAGTACTCATTGTACTTAGAAGAGATTCCCAGCCACAAAGGCCGAAGAACCTGCTAGAGCCTAGAATCATGAACACTCTGACTAGAGACTAAGGTCATTATGAGATTGTAGTCAATTAATATATCATTAATCTAATATATGGTTACTTGGGCCAAAGCTGCAAAGTCTGTGCCTCTGAATCTGCAGGAAACGTTGTCTTGATAGCAGAATGGACAAAAATCTACGAAGTATCCTCTCAGTATATTCCTTATTTGCAAGAACTGCCTCCTCAGTTTTGCAAAATAGACTTGTCAAAATTATGTATTACTTCTGTTTGATACGCTCAGGTAGAAAAAAATTAGAAAATTGATAATGTATTTATATTAAAAAAAAACTTGGCACATTTCATATAAATACCTATGGGATTTTTTAATTAGAAAGTGAGCCCTATGAAAACTAACAATCCTCTGTTCCTATGTTCTTTGTTCAAAGTGGTTCTAGGACAATATGACTTTGGATGCTTCCACTCTCCTCTAATCTTGGAAGTTAAGCAGGGTGGAACCTGGTTAGTGCTTGGATGGGAGACTACCTGGGAATATTGGGTCCTGTAGGCTTCTGCCTTCCTCCTAGGGGCCTGGCAAATAGCTCAGGGGATTAAATCACCTGCAAGCAGGAGCCAAGGGTTCAATCCCTTAGAGTGCCAGCCCCACCCCCAAAGTGCACAGAGAGGGCAATTGAGACTGGATGTGGAGGCCTGCACCCATGATCCCAGCTCTTGGGAGGCTATAAACAGGCAGATCAGTAAGAGTCCAATCTAGTAGTAAAACCCTGAACACTCTGTAGACCCTTCCCTAAGATACAAAAAAGAAAAAAAAAAAAGTGAAAGAGCTTACATAATGTGAGTAGCTCTCATTGATGTATTTGTGATCTAGGAACCAGCAGCTTTTATGCAAAGATGAGTGTCTCTGTCTGAACATTTTATTTAGAAAAGATGCTTTTCATAAAGTCAATGAACAAGTGGCAATTAAATCTGACTCATTCCAAGCTGAAGCTTTGCAAGGATTTGCTCAAGTGAGCTTGCAAAAGGACTCACTTAAAAAATTGGACCTCTAAAACTCTTAAGTAACTGCAGTTGATTGAAAACAAGCTTTCAAGTTTCTTTTCACTATTTAGAAATACTCTGGATACTTGTATTTTATTTTGGAGACAGATTCCCATCTCTCAAAAATAAGCTCTTGAGCAATGAACATTTTTTACTGTCTTTGAAACCCATGCTAAACATTTCTTGTTGAAGAGAGGGATGGTAAAGCCCGTTTGATATGCTCATTCCTTTGGTCGTCTGCTTGTCCTTCTAGGATTCAGTTTGTTTGTTTGTTTGTTCGTTTATTTATCAGGCAGAGCATCTTTTTTTAATTTGCACTTTTTTTATCACTTTTAATAAGAAACAACATTGAGACAGTTCAGAACACTTTAGCAGTACAGCCATATTAATTTTTTTTTTTTTTTTTTTTTTTTTTTTTTTTTTTTTTTTTTTTTTTTTTTTTTTTTTTTTTTTTTTTTTTTTTTTTTTTTTTTTTTTTGCGGGACTGGGGTTTGAACTCACGATCTTGCACTTGCAGATAGGCACTTGTGCCACGGAGCTATCTCCCCAGCCCCAAGCCATATTAATTAATGTAATACATATTGTTGTCTTCACAGTAGTTATTCAGAATACAGGATGCAGACATGATAATTTTGCTCATCACTATTGGTACAAACATTCCTTCTCACTGAACTAAGAGAAAGTAGTTGTCCACACTGTTTTGTTGTCATGCTCTTTTTATTTCATTGACTTTATCCCCCTACTTGGACCTAAATTTGTAAAGTTAATTTAACTATTAAACTTGTTCAAAATAACACATCTGACTACCCATACCGAGATAAAAAGTACCAGACATACTACATGTATTTGGAGCTTTGGCCAACGTGTTAGATGTTGCAGATCGGTTTATGTCATTGCTCACAGCATTAGGTTAGCATTTTACATGGTTTAACAGTGTGAATTCCCGGCTGGCCAGCATGAATGTCAGACGAAGATCCCGACGTTGGCTCTCAGCTCTTCAGAGTTGCTGGTTTCTGCGCCATCTTTAAGTGGAGATTAAATTCAACAATCCAAGATATTCCCACTTTCTTACTCATAGGTAAGATTTACCAAGGAAATCTCTTTTGTAATTCTCTGCAAAGGCAAATGTTCTTGGGATCTACAAACTGATGTTTCAGCTTAAAACAATTTCTCCAGCTTTTCTACAGAAAAAAAAAACCTGAAATACAAATAATTTTATCAATATGGAATCCTCATAAAATATTCAGCAAGTCTATCACATTTTTCCTTTTCTATCGGATATGTGTATTTTGCTTGAAACTCAAATTTTAGAAATGTTGGCATATTTGCCTCTTCTTTAACCACTCTGGCATCCACTTGAAAACTAGTAGATTTTACATATTCTCCTGATAAAAAATGGTTAGAAAATTCATATGCTAAATAGCTTAATCTACTCATTCTTATATAAACACGTGCATATATATGTATGTATATATATATATATTATATGGCTTACAATGTTCTTTGTCAATTTAGACATTAATTAGTTTAAAATTACAGATGAAATGGGATCATGAGTGGGATAAAAAATATTGGGATAAAGGAATCCTTTAGCTTTTAAAATTCATTTCTACTTGGCAGCTGAAAAGAAATGCCACAATTTAAAACTGGGTGTCAGAGTTGATTCCAATCTCTGTCTTCTTGCAATTCTGCTTTACATTTAGCAGCTTAGCACGTTGCTGGCAGGTTGCATGCAGTCTGTCACTGTTCTCACTGTACATGCAGATTTACACTTGATATAGAATACTTGCTCGATGGGTGTCTATTGCATAAATGTAGTAAATAACAACCAGGAGTCCTTTGACAATTTATCAAGATAATTAACAATTATCCTGTTATCTCATTAACCATTTTATGAGCCTTATCTATTTGCTAAGTCTTGCACATTCTTTATTGACAACAGGAAATCAGTGTTAAGACATAGCTGGAGATAAGCATCATTATAACACGACTGCTGACTAGAAAATTGTAGCTCAGAGAAGTTTCAAGGCTTGCACAAGGTGATACAGCCATGAAATGGTGGAAGAAAAATTTACAACATGGTTGGTCTGTGTACACGGTCTTTGAAGCCAATTACTACACCATTCACATAAAAGTTGCTAAAGCCAGATTTATCTTGGGGTAGTAAACAGTTATCTTCTAGAAATTTCTTATTTGTACTGAACAAAGATTTGCTTTGGCTAGCTCATGAGAGTGACTGAACCAGTAGTAATTTATATTATAAAAATTCAGAATTAATTTTTTAATGGGTATACCGGAGGCTAGCATGGGTAAGGAGTAGGGAGATAAGAGGTTAGTAATTTTAACAAATTACACTTGGATAGAAATTGTAGCTCTTGCTGAGGCAGGCTCAGTGACTGAGGTTTGATCCCTAGCATGCCCTGTTGGCCTTTTCCCTAGGGTGCGCTGAAACAGCAACTGAGACTGGGCATGGTGGCGTGTGCCTGTAATCCTAGTGCTTGGGAGGCTGAAAACTGGAGGTCACATCAAGTCCAATCTGTGAAGTGAGATACTGTAGACCGTGTACTAAATACATAAAAAAGATCAAAGAAAAATTAATTGTTGTTCTGAATAGCACAGAGGCTAACTAGGAGCTACAAGTAAGAAAATATTGCAAAGTAATGATAAGGAAGGAATTTACATTTCCAAACACATAGAAAGAACAACTGAGATTACAATGCTATGTACGCTAACTTGAACATCACACGTTGTACTCATGTAATGATAACCAGCATGTGTCACTTAAATATATACAAACATGGTGTATCCAACATATTTTTCCTTCACAGTTTTAAAATAATGTGGGCAGCACTTGGGAGGCTGAGGCTGGAGGATGAGTGCAAGTTCGAGACCAGCCTGGGCCACAAAATGAGCTCAAGGCCAGCCTGAACTGCACAGCGAGACCCTGTCTCAAAAAGACAAAAAATAAAAAGAAAATAATGTGGGATCATCCTAAGTCACAACTGTAGATAGGATCACTGCTCCAGCAAAATCAGAAATTTGGAACCATCAAGAGTAGATATTCTTGCTCTATAAAGCTTTTAGGGTAGTGACAATGAAGACAGTAGCTCCAAAGCCACACAAACACACTTATAAGCAACTGCATGCTAGGTGCTCCATGGGAGATTTGAGGCTGAGGAAATTTTGACTCATGGAATATTTTATGTGCCTTTGTCTGAACTTAGAAGTCACTTTCATTCACTTGCCAAGAAAAATATTCTGTTAAAATCCTCTACCATTCAAGACACTAATCATGTTACTACATCAAACCTCTTCTTGAATCGTCTCAAAGAAAATTGTATTCCAGGCCAGAGAGATAGCTCAGTGGCATAGCGTCTACCTCACAAATTTGAGGTTGTGAGTTTTATTCCTGGTTAAAAAAAAAAATGTATTCCCCACAATTATTCTTTCATGATCTCTATATTTATTTCATGCAAAATTTTCAAAATGTGCAGGAGGTAGTGCAAGAAGCTTAGTAAATATGAATCATTTCTATGTTGGTTGATATCTGAATGTATAGAAGCCATTATAATCATAATTAGAAATAGGTTTACCAAGGGCAAAAATCTGTCCCTCCAACACCTGCACTCTCATAGGAAGAATCAGAGAGCAAACCAATACATTCATAACTCACACGATGTCCTAGAAAATAAATGCTATGGGGACATGGGAAATTAGATAGGGAAAGAAAGAACACATAATGAACATATAATGTTAAATCATGAATGTGTACTAATTTAAATTAAATGTAAAATCATTACAATTAAATGTAAAATTAGCCCAGCGTGGTGGCTCATGCCTGTAATCCCAGCACTCGGGAGGCTGAGGCAAGAGGATCGGTGTGAGTTCGAGACCAGCCTGGGCGACAAAAGTGAGCTCAAGGCCAGCCTCAACTGCATAGCGAGATCCTGTCTCAAAAAGACAAAAATAAATTAATGTAAAATCAAAACTTCCTTGAGAGCATATTTCACCATGGGTTAAAGTAGGTGAAGACATAAAATATAATCTAACCCTTTGTGAAATTTGAATCCTATAACACGAGCGACCTGCAAAGATCATTGCATACAAGATTTTGACTTCTACCACTCATTCTTTTAATTCTTCTCCTTCTGAATCATGATACCACAGTTTCCACCTTATTTCTAGTTCACACTGTCAACAAGGCCCCAGTGCATTACTGTACTAAAAGAAAAGAGAAACAATGATGACACTTTCTCAAAAAGTACTAATGCAGCATCAAACTATTGAAAGGTGTGCATTTTCACAGAGAGATATGGCACAATCTATATGTGTATAAATAATTGCAAATGCTCTCATCACATGAATTAGGCAAAATAGCAAAATGAATGAATTCGAAATAATCCACCTCTGTTTAAAGAAAACAATCAAGAGGGCTTTAACGTATAGTCCTGTTTGACCTGTGATCTTCCATGCATTTGTCCATTCAGTATTTAAATAAGAATTTAAATAATGATCTCCAAAGTCTTGGTTCTGTAGTAGGCATCAAAACTGCAGCAGCAAGTAATGTAGGCGTGCTCACGTGGTAAATGGTGGGAAAACCCTGGGCGAGGAGGCCTGCACTAAGATAGGCATATGGAAAGTTCTGGCATCTCTATTTGTTATTACGAAACAATAGCATTTATATGTATATTAAACTAGTCAGTCTATCTACACACAACTGTATGTAAATCTAAATGAGATCTGTGAAGAAACTTGTTCTCTTTAGTTAAGAGACATAAAGGGGCCAGGGAGATAGCTCAGGGAAGTAAGTGCCTGCCTGGCAAGTGCAAGGTCCTGAGTCTAATCCCTGGCTCTGCAAAAAAATAAATAAATAAATAAATAAATAAATAATAATAATAATAATAATAATAAAAACTAAAAGAAAGAGAGAGGGAGAGACATATTATACATATGGGCATAGTGATACTTTCCTATAATCCCAGTACTTGGGAGGTTGAGGCATGTGGATTGGTGTGAGTTTGGGACTGGCCTGGGCTACAAAAGTGAGTTCAAAGACATCCTCAACTGCATAGTGAGACCCTATCTCAAAGAGAGAGAGAGAGAGAGAGAGAGAGAGAAAGAGAGAGAGAGAGAGAGAGAGAGAGAGAGAGAGAGAGATTTTGCAATATTTGGATCTGGATGCTATTTTGCCTCATCATATCATTGCATCTGTCTCTCTTTTCTTTCTTTTCATTAAAAAGTTTAGTCAACAAATGCATAGAAGTTTGGGCATGGCAGTGCACACCTCTAATTCCAGCACTGTGGAGGCTGAAAATAGGAGGATCACTATGAGTCTGAGCTGCATAGTAAGACCCTGTACCACAAAATATATGAATTTAAAAAGATTTGTGGATATATATAAATATTGTATGTGTGTGCCATTTCAATTTGTATCATTACATGAGAATACATGTAGTATTATATATAATACTGTATACATATATCTTTGTATATATATTTGTATGTTATATATAATGTCACATAAACACTGTATGTATTTATATACACATACATATATGTATGGATGAATACACAGAAAACACAATATATGTATGCAAGCTACATCTATTTTTATAGTAGGTAAATATTCTTTATGGCATTTCTCTGAAACGTTACAGTCTTCCCCATATGTATTCTGACAATAGTCTCATTGCCATATTACCCATCTCATACCCTGTACCATGAATTTCCATTTATTTCCAAAACCATTTGTGAAATCCTAGCTAGCTACCTCTCCCCAGAGATTTGACACTGTTCCTTTTCAAGTGGCATGGAGCCTTGTACCTGGCACATAATAAGCACTCGGGGAGCAAGGGGAGAAGGAAGGGGCGGGAAGTAAGTAGAATGAAGATGCACCACGCGTAGGACACTCATGACCCCCGTGAAGGCAGATGGATGTCTGAACGTTAGCTACGGATAGCAAGAACAGCGAGAACGAAAACGGGGAGGGAGGGTGCAATAGAAGGGGAAAGGAAGGGCAGAGCAGACTAACAAAGAAACAAGCCATGCTACGCTCCCCAGTATAAACGTACATATCATGCACTAAGAGAAGCGCATGATTACCCAGGTACACCACAGTTTCCTCATTAGTGAGAAGCTCGTGTGATCATGCTTTCTTGGCTGCACAGGTTCCAGTACTGTTTTGAATGTACAGACACACTCAGGAGTGGATAACGGGAAATGAACTTAAAGAATAATCTGATTTAGACTCCTGTACTTACGGGACACACGACGCTAGAGAAAGTGATTCAAGACTTTTTAGACATAATGGAGCTCGCCGGAGGTGTTTTGATTAAAACGTCAGTCTTATACCACTCTAATGCGCTGTAGTGGATTTTTCAATTTATATTCCAAAATCATTGCTTAGGTTGAACTGAATTTTTTTTTGGTGTGTATATGCAGCATGCACTCTCATATACTAACACACATCTACGACCCTATTGATAGCACTTCCTGGTGTGCAAAGCCGCATACACTAAGGAAAATGAGATAGCTCTGTGCTTCTTACAACCCACTCCAATACTTAAAATAGAATAAATATTTGAAAAACTCTAAAGTAACAATGAAGTTAATTGTTCTCACCCTGTCAAGATTGGCATTTTTGTTCTGCATCATGAATACCTGACAATCACCAGCTTCAGTCACCACCATGACATTTATTTCTCCTCTTAGCCTAGTACGGTTCAGAGAACTTCTTGATTAACTCATGCTCTTCCTGCTTGCAAACCTACCCTAAGGCCCCTCCAACCTTCCTTCATGTGGCCTTCAAACCAAAGGGCCAAGGCAGTACTAAAAAGATTCACTAAGGTCAGTGTACCACAGAGTGAGAAACAGAAGAATTTAATACAAACCAATGGCTGTCTTTTCTGGATGAGAAATAAAAGCACACAATAAAGAAGTATCATCTTTTAGCAGGTCTCTGATTTCAGAAGATAGATAGATAGATAGATAGATAGATAGATAGATAGATAGATAGATAAATAGATTCCTTTGAGGTGAAATCAGAAAAACTGCAGAATGATTACACAATAGTTGAAATCTGCTTCACTTCAAGTGATTCATTGAATCCTTATACTTGATAAAGCATACTAATCTGAAAGACATAATTAAATTTTCTGTTCTTTTTCCCATGATTCTGTCTCACCATGTAGTTCACTTACAAGATGCCATTTTATTTCATTCAAACCTTCCAGTCATTTTGCCAGTTATTATGGACTTTTGAACTTGGGACCTTGTGCTTGCCAGGCAGGCACTGATGTCGCTGAACTATCTCCCCACCCCAATTACTGGCTTTCATTTGTCTCTGTTGATCTCAATTTACTGCTAAGGAAAAACCCTGTGAGACCCTGGATGCATCTGGAATTCATTCGAAAATCTTTCTATTCTGCCTAGGAGAACCCAAGAATGTCTTCCATGCCTGTGTGAGCAGCAGGGTTTTTCTTGATGCTGATTCACTTTCTAGACCTGTTCTTTTCTTCTGATGCTTGTCCTGACCCAAATTCATCTAGTGATCTGCAGGACGCCCTTGGCCATGCTCCCTGGCCTGTGTTTCCCTCCACGTGGTCCAACAGGATGGGCAGAGAGTTCACTCATTAGTTTTTCCTCCTTCATTTTCCCCATGTTGTCTCTTGCTCTGCATCTGAAAACCATTGTTTCTGACCATTTATTTTTATGTACTAAATTAACTTAAAACTAAATTATGTTTTTAATATTTAAAACCCTTGAATTATTTAGTTAGCTAGCTATTTAGTTATTTTTTTATTCTATTTGGTACAGGATCTCACTATGCAGTTCAGTTTCACAGTTATCTTCATGTCTCAGTGTCTCAGTCTCCCCAGTGCTCGGATTCCAGACATGTGCCACCACATCCGATTTCAGGGCAGGTATGGCATACAATGCCAGGGAATAACCCCAGGGCTTTGTGCTTGCCAGGCAAGGGCTTAAACTACTAGGCTATCATACCAGCCCCAGTACTGTTGCCTGCATTTAGAAAGAACACAGCTTAATGTTCAGTAATCACAGCTTTAGTTGTCAAAGTATCTCTTCAATGATGTTTTCAAGATGCATCCTATTAGGTATAGGTGGATATGAATTTCATGGGTTTGCCTGTTTTCCTCGGCTTGCACTTGCCACAGCATCCCATGCGGAGAAATTATTTTAAGGCTACTTCTCAGATTTTCTTCGCTCTGTCTCTAATTTTCAACTAGACAAGCTCTGGATTGCATAAAAGGATTGGGGATGAAGTGGACAAGATCAACTTGATCAGGGCGAGGTGACTCACGGTGTCCACAGCCTTCGTTGCATACTTAGACAATATTTTGGGTCTATTCTGTGTGAATCAAGAATCCAAGAGGTGTCCTAGGAGGCAGAAGTTCCCATCCCAGGGATCTGAGAAGGCCTAGAGGCTGGCCACAGACTAGGCTGTGATGAGGAAGCTGGAAGTAAAGCTGCTACGGCAGGACAGAGATTTCTTGTTTTGAGCTGAGAACGCAATTCATTTTGACTCCTTGTGTACAGATACCAACTAAGTTAAGACATGGCTTTATTTGACAAGCAGCAGAATTGACACTGAGGTTTCCATGACAAATAAATGTGCTTAAGCAGAAATAGTTCATCTACTCAAGAACCAGGACTCACGGCGCTGCACTTCCTACATTATATCATCATTTATTTCCCAAGCAACTGGGGTGTGCCGTGCACCCTGCCACCTGGATCATTTCCCCAGAGCAGAGGGATTTTCTACTCTCTGGCATGGAATGTTGTGATTCTAATAACAGCCAGCTGAGAGGAGCCCACCTCTGTGCTGCTTTCTAGTAATAAATTTCTCCTCCCTACCAATTCTGTGTACCTTTCGTTGTAACTTTATGTTTTCCTTTTTTGTCATTCTTTTCTTTTTGTAGCACTCTGAGGGATATTTTATTTTGAACTTTGTTTTTTACTGATTATTTTAATTGCAAGAATTGCGCATGCTTGTTACATCCAATGTGATGCTAGGATGAACACGTACACAGCACAAGGATTCAATCGCACTAATTGGTACATCCATCATTTTACTCAACTTTCAATAATGAGAAAGGTTATTAGGTCAGTTTCTCTAGAAGATTAGAGAACAGAAAGTATATCTACAACAGGCACCTTTGATTCAGAAGGCTTACAAAAAGCATAATTGGGGCACTCTGCGGAGCCTGCCAGTGTACTGGAGCTTGGGGAATCCAGGAGCTCCTTGACCAAGTGACGTGGAAGCCACAGAGGAGAAAGGACCTAGGATGTGGTACAAATTCAAGGTCAAAGGCTCATTGGTGAGAGTAGGGAAGACTTAAGAATCTACAGATTGGTATCCTAAAGCAAGAGCAATAGACGGCTCACTTATTCAGTAAGAAGGGAGCTCTTCAAATCAGGAACTTGCTTCTACTTTCTTTCTTTCTTTTTTTTTTTTTTTTTTTTTTTTTTTACCCAGGCTGTTTGCTTCCCATCAGAAGGATGGGTCTTCCCTGTTAGTTTGCTGCGGAAAATCTCAAGCATTTCCAGACACGTCCAGATCTGTGCTTTCCTAAGCTGCTAGCTATTGCTTTATCCATTCAAGCTACCATAGCACAGTTGATAGTCACTGAATGCTAAAAGCATCTATTCTTTTAGAAGCTTTGGAATATATGATACGTTATTATCAGCTGCGGTCACAGCGCAGTGCAGCAGCTCTCTGAAGCTCATGCCTGGAACCCAACTAGCAATGCATCCCCTGATCAGCATCTTCCTTTTATCCATTTCTTTGCCTCCCTGAAGCCTCTGGTAGCCACATTTCAAAGGTTTCTTTCTGCGGGATATGTTGTTTTTGATAAGCAGAAGGGGAGGAATTGATGATATTCATTGCCACAAGGCTGCTAAGGTACTTAGAGTTGTAGGAGGAAAAAAGGATGATAAGGAGAACTAGTGGGCACCTTCATAGTAATTAATTCTTTCCTCGATATTTTTATAAGGACAGGTTTTACAGATGATCGATGTCTTAGTTCCTTTTCGTTCGTTGCTAGGACAAACATCTGACACTCAAAATGAAGGAAGGAAAGGGGTTTGTTTAGCTCACAGTTTTGAAGGTTTCAGTTCCTACTCCGCTGGCTCCAAGGCAGAGGGCAGCAGTTCAGGGCAGGAGAAAAGAACGAAGAGGAGAAGAGAAGCAGCGGTTGTGGTGTGCAGGAAGCCTCTCTCTTCCCTGTATGCTGACTGTGAAGACCTGCGCTCCATGGAGGAGAAACTCCAGAGTGGCTGGTACTGCGAACATCAAGCTCCTCTGAGGACTGGGACATCTCCAAGAAAGCAGGGCGGGGCAGTGCCCCAGAAACTTTCCTCTCCTCCTTTAGGGACACTTTTTGTGTTGAGTCACTGTGGGGCAGCCCCTCGCCCTGGAGTCATGCCCTAGGGCGGAACCAACAAGGGCCCAGGGCCGGCCCTCCTGGGTGGGGCCCTGAGAGCCTGGAACTGCCAGAGCCATTTCAGTCACATTGACGCAATGTGTTAATTAGCAGAATAGGTATCGAAAATCGGGACCGGAGCCTATTTTCACAAAGGGAAAGGGGAAAGCGTTCCTCCCATAAAGAGAAAGATGCTTAGTGATGTATACTGGCAAATGCATTTGTGTGAAATGTTTAGATCCTAGGTGTAGGAGACCAGCCTAAGGGAAACATGGCAAATATCAATATTAAGCAAAGAGACTAGAAAAGACAGAGAAGGCTATGCTGATTGTGAGTGTGGAGGCTGAGTTTCATTTCTAAAACTAAAGAAATGACACCAAGCTAATCACCTACCCCTCAGGCCTACTTAAGCTTATCTTTAAAATAAGAAGTCTAGGGGCCCTTGTAACGTAGCTCAGTTGTTTGAGTCTGGGGTTATAGTTAAGTAGAATAAGTCCTGGCCTGGGAAGCACAAGGGCCGGAGTTCAATCTTTGGTTCAGAGAGAGAGAGAGAGAGAGAGAGAGAGAGAGAGAGAGAGAGAGAGAGAGAGAGAGAGAGACTGCTATTTCTAAATTAGAAAAATTTTTATTTCATACCTAAATATTTTGGAAGGTGTTTGTAGAATTGAGTGGGGCAAGTTCGTTGTATGTGACACACTGTGAATTGCACACTTATGACTGAGGGAAAGTTGGGGGAGGGGCCCTCCATTTTGGTACAATATTCTCTCTGAAGAAACTAAGCTCTCTTTTTCTGAGCTGAGTAATGGAGTTGTACAGGAAAAAATAAATGATTTGTGTCTCTTAAAGACTCAAGAGCAACAATAGCACATTTTCAAGAGCCCCGTTAAATGAGGTCTGTTTCCTGTACCATCTCTGTTCATTTGGATGAGCACTGGAGTGTAAGGTAAAAGGCTGAATTATGCGCAGGGCTAAATGAACCCGCTAATTCTTTCTTTCTCGTATATGATGAGGGGGTGCCAAGCAGAACGTAGAAAAGCTGGAAGTTGACCCTTGCATGCTGCCTTAGGTGATGTCCCTGACAAGCACCCAAAGCACATTATAATTCTCTTCTCCTGATCCAGAAAATACATATATACAAAAGTAACGAGAGATTTGCACTTGAGCTGGCCAAATAGCTCAGTGAATTAAAATGCCTGCAAGCCGGTGCAGGGGCCAGGGGTTTGATCCCAGAGCCTGCTGTGGTGACTCTAGCCCTGGGATGTACTGAGACGGCAATTGAGCCTGGGTGTCGGGGCATGCGCCTGCAACCCCAGCTCTTAGGAGGTTGTAAACAGGCGCATCAATATGAGTCCAATCTAGTAGTGAGACTCTCAACACCCTATAGATCCTTCCCTAAAATACAAAAAAAAAAAAAAAAAAAAAAAAAAAAAAAAAAAAAAAAAAAAAAAAAAAAAAAAAAAAAAAAAAAAAAAAAAAGGAAAGAAATGTATCAATACATTTTAATGGAAAGTAATTCACATTGAACAAAATGATTTTTCCTGCCCTTATCATTCTCCGAATTTGCCTGTTAAAATTGTTCCCAGTAAGCAATGATGTTAGTTTTGCCTATCTTAATATTTTCACCTCCAAAGAATATGTTGTTCTAAATTTTACTGACTTTTAAATGTATTAACTCCAAAGATACCCAATTAAATTGGAACTAATGCTCAGCAGCAATTGTGTCCATTTGAACAAGTTACTAAACTTCACTGAGCCTGTCTTCCTCTATAAAATGGAGTGATTACAGTCTTTGCTCAGATGAGTCCGTAAGTCTGTAAGGTTGTGCACATCAGGTCATTAATGAAATGATGACTATGTACTAGACATTTGGGAATGCTAGTGGTCCTTCACTGAAGCCACATGCCTGAGAACGCATGATGGTGTGGTTTCTTCATGGTGGGATGGACCAAATGATTTATCTCTAAAGCAACAGGAAATCCCCA
The DNA here is from genome assembly GCA_004027025.1 of Myocastor coypus. NCBI lineage: Eukaryota > Metazoa > Chordata > Mammalia > Rodentia > Myocastoridae > Myocastor > Myocastor coypus. Next base: position 54,075 of record PVJA010002893.1, on the reverse strand, counting down.
GCACTGTGACCCTGGCACTGTTTCCTTGTTTGACCAGGGTTTTCTGTCTTTTATTCTGTAGTCAGGCACAGCCACATGCGTAGAGGGGCACAACAGAATGTTCTGATGCTGAGTAGGAAGAGACAATATGACATATAGAGACTTCCGGCACCACTTTTACTGCCTCAGTCAGGTGCAGCAGTCTTCCAACTTCACTATCCTCCTTTGACATAGAAATTATAGTGATGCTCACCTCATAGAAAAATTCTGAGGAATGGCTGAGTTAGTGTAGCTCTTTACAAAGGTCTAATATAGCATATATCATGTCCCCACACTCCTCACAGTCCTCTATATGATAATGATATAATATATATATATAATCACATATATATATATATAATATATATATATAATCATTACAGAAGAAATATACTGGATATGGCTCCTGCTCACTCAGAAGAGTCAATTATTAAACAGTCAAAAGCTTTGTGAGCCCATAGTAAATTGCTGCACACCTTGTACTACACGATTGCACATCTTGAATTGGCAGACACCAGACAGCTGGACAGCACCCTAAATCAGGTCTTACTAACATCAACCTCTTGTACCTCTCAGAGGCTATAGTAAGCAACTTGACCCTTTCTTCATTGCAGGTGTTCAACAATGGCTGTTATACATATACTGATATTTTCAAATTAGTTGCTCAGGTTACCAGATATTTTGGTCAAAACTTATAAAAATTTAAAAAATGAAAAAATATAAATCATTGACTGCCCTTTCTGTAGACTAGCAGAAATTAGCAGTACAATTATCAAGCATATATATATATATATATATATATATATATATATATATATATCAAGTATATATATATATATATATATATATACATACACATTCTCTTTCTTTCCTTCTTTCTTTTCTTCTTTTTCTCATCCAAATTGTTTCTTCCCTTTGAACAGATTATTTCTCTATCACAGTACCTCTTGTATCTTTCATATTGTATTTACTCTTTAAGGTTCTTGTACTCGGGAGGCAATAAATAATGTTTACATATGTGGGTCTCATTTATTTAACTTCTGAGTATGGTCTCTAGTTGTATCCATTTACCTATCAAAGTCTCAAGTGACTCTTTGGTGAGTTGTACAGTTGAGATTCAAGCATGTCTTGAATATGTTTTAACAACTATACTATGATGATCTGTATTTAAAACATTAGATACTACCTGTTCAATAAAATGTTAGCTCTTATTAGTGTAGATAAAAATATTTACCTGTTGAATAGGTGGCAAGGACAGACGTTATACATGGACTCAGTAACAGGGACTCCTGATCACCAAGGACTCCTGATCGGGCTATAGCCACTGCTGAATACCCAATATGCCAGCTACAGAGACTCACACTGAGTCTCTGACATGGCACAATTCCCTGGGGTGATAAGCATGCAGACTAGTGGCTGGTCGATTACATTGGGCCACTTCCATCAGGGAAGGGACTGTGCTTTGTCCTCACTGGCACGGAGACATATTCTAGATATGGATTTGCCTTTGCTGCAGGTAGCGCTTCTGCGAAAACTACCATCCGTGGACTTACAGAGTGCTTTATCAACTGCCAAGGAATTCCACATGGTACTGCTTCTGACCAAGGAGCACATTTTATTACCACAGAGGTGCAGCAGTGGGCTCATTCTCTGACCTTTCTGTGATCTTTTTCTCCTCTGTCTTCTCACGCTCGATCACAGTTCTTACTTTAAGTATTGAGAAAGAAACTATTTAATGCCTGTTATTTATCTTATGGTTTGAAATTAGTATGGGCCACAGATACGATTACCTATGGGGGTACAGGGTACAGAGATATTAATGGAGGATGCAGTAGATCTGTGTATTCACTGTTGTTTGAACTGCCTGGAGCTGCAGTGAGCACACTGCCTTTGACAGCGTCTGCACCCTTGCTTCAAACACAAAGGCATCTAAAAAAAGGAAGACTGACGATAGGCGGGGAAGGATGGAGAGATGTAATTTCTTTCTTAAGCTTACATTGATGGGCTGTGATTTGGGATTCAAATGGCCTGCAAGCCAGTCTCAGTGGTAATGCTGTTGAAATGAGGGACCTGCAGGGACATAACTTTACTATCGGTCACTTCAACAGTACAGTGTAAGTGGTGGTAATACTTCTCTGCCGTGGTAAAGAGATGCTTAAAGATAATGCAGTGAAGGAACTCTAAAAGATAAAGGGAGGTACAGGCAGCAGCGCGGGGCTGTTAGCAGAGTTGGTCACTGCCACACTCTCCTGGTTCTCATCATTGTCTTGCAAATGTCAAGAATCAGATGACATATCCACAATTACAGAACACGTGTACCAGAATTTTGAAGGATCTGAGAATTTCAAGAGGTCACTTACAAAGCCCTTGACTTCGAGATGAGCAAACATTATAAAGCAAAATAGTCTCACACAGATAACTTCAGAAAGGCGGTAGTAATCCAGAGAGTAGAATGAGACAGCCACTGTCCTGAGGGGCTAAGAACGTTGTCTGAGAGGAAGAGACGCTACAGTGCCTAGTGTCATAAGTAGCGTGAGCATGCCAGAGTCTAGCTATGCAAAAGTGAAGTTCATTACAATATTCTAGTTTATTTAAGGAAGTAATCTCCGGAACAGACTGGAGGATTCTCACTGAAAACCTAAGATGAATAAAATTGAACTTCTGAACTTTGTACCTCATTTAAATTTTATCTTCCAAATCCACTTTATTTTATTAAGAATGTTCTTATTTTTCTCAAAAGGAAGGAGGTAAACACATTCAAAATATGCAAACACTGGGTTTGTATTAGACTTTAATTTCCTTCTTTCCCATTAGCTTAATTACATATTTAGACATGAGGACATTCTTACATTTTCACTCTCAAAAATATTCAAGCCTACGTGAGTTAAAGAAAACATGAAAATTTCCTGTCAGCTTCACTTACAATTCAGTTTTTAAAAACTAACTATGGTTAAATTTTCTTAGCCCTTTCTTCTAGTTCCCCTTTACTTTGGCAAATATACATATAGAGAGACACAAAATTTATTTATGCATTCATTTTCTCTTCATTTTAAACACACTTTCTTAAAGCTTTGTTCTTTTAGCTAAATAAGTAGAGAGAAGGGACCAGGGAGATAGCTCTGTGGCACAAATGCCTGCCTTGCAAGTGCAAGGTCATGAGTTCAAAACCTGGTCCCGCAAAAAAAAAAAGGAGAGAGAGAGCTTGGCCGAAGCACATGCAGGTCAAGCAATTGTATTTGTGTATTGTGTGTTTTCATGTACCGTTTTACTGTTATCTTCAAGGTCATCATACAGCACACATACACCTTAATAAGTTCAAATGTTAACCAAAACCCTGAAATGTAAAATTCATCTCTTTTTCATCTTTCATTAAGCTTGCTGCTTTGAGGTGTAGTTACCAGGCTCTTCTTTCCTGTCCTTTCGTTTTTAAAAATGTATTTGGTCATTACAAGCTCTCACTATGAAGCTCAGACCCTTGCGCTCTTCTTCTTTTCAGCCTCCTTCCCACTGGGGTTAGAGATATGTGCCATCACACCCAGAATATAGCCTGCTCAGACTACCCCGGGGGTGGGGCTAGTGCCACACGTGGTGCTGAGGATCGAGCCTTGGTCCCTGAGCTTGCCTAAGCTTACCTAAGCAGGTGCTTTAGTCCACTAAACTATCTTACCAGCCCCTTGGGATCTTTGTGTTACAAAAATGTCCAATTGTCGTGCATGTATTGTATGATAAATTGAAATTATCAGTAAACTAATTGAAATTATAAATATGTATTATGTGTATATGCAAATATTTTAAACAAGTAGGGCGATTATGGAAAAACTGTGGCATATATTGTCTTTAAAAATTCTTAAACAATAGAACTTGAAGACCTTTCAGCATCACTATTTTTACAGAAACATACTGTTTGAATGCCTAATACTTTATTGTATGGATGTCCATTCATTTAAGTAGCTTATAATTTCACATTCTTTTTATTTTTAAGAGAAAAAAAACAAAAAAATATACAATTTCAAAACATGATGATAGGAAATCAACAATGGTTATTATATGTCTTATTGTTATCTTCAAAATAGTCACACATATTACCAGGTACAAGCAAGCAAAATTGGTAAAATAATGTAAGCACTCACTGTTCCTTTCAATGAACTAATAGAAAATAGTAGTACTATTATCTTAGCTATCTTGTGTGTGTGTGTGTGTGTGTGTGTGTGTGTGTGTGTTTTCTTTCCTCTTCCTTCTTTTTATCTTTCCAAACATTTCAGTTCTTTACAAAATATCCAAATGTAATCGGTCTTATATCCAGGGAGTCTGACTACATGAATTTGACCAGCTACAGCTCAAAATATTTTTAAAAATAAATATTATCTATACTCACGATGTTCACAGTAAGCCTGGTGTGATGCCTCAAGCCTGTAATCCCAGCACTCAGGAGGCTGAGGCAGGAGGATTGTTGCAAGTTTACGAGCAGGCTGGGCTACAAATTAAACTCAAGGCCAGCCTAAACTGCATAGGCAGAACTTGTGTCAAAAAAATAAATAAAGGGGCTGAGGAGATAGCTCTGTGGCACAAGTGCCTGCCTGGCAATATGCAAGGTCATGAGTTCGAACCCTGGTCCCACAAAATAAATAAATAAATAAATAAATAAATAAATAAAAACTTCAAGATGTTCACAGTGTTTTCTTATCTGTATTCTATAAATAGTATAGTATAAGAACTTTTTACATAGAATTTATGGTGTATTATTGACATTATAAGTATTCTTGAGCTGATATAAAATATATAGGAAGATGTGCATAGTTAGTGTGTAGTTGGAAAGGATTCTAGATCCATGGATTTTGCTAGACTTAAGTGTCCGGGAAGCAGATATTCATATAATGGTGAACTGAGTAAATAAATTTAGGAATATACATTTCCAAATGGAGCAAGCCAATTTAATTTCTGTCTTTCACTCTATGGAATGCATTCCTTTTAAAGTAAACAATCTATAATTGCCTATTAAATATTAGGTATTGTGCATTAGGTAAAAAAGGTACACCAATAGCTCAGTGGATTAAAGTGCCTGTAAGCAGGCTCAGGGACCAGGGGTTCGATCCCTGGGCCTGCCATGCTGGCCCCACCTCCAGAGCATGCTGAGATAGCACGTGAGACTGGACATGGTGGCAAGTGCCTGCAATCCCTGCGGTTGGGAGCCTGTAAACAGGTGGATCGCCACAAGTCTGACCTAGTAGTGAGACCATGAACACCTTGTAGAGCCTTTCTTACAATAAATAAATAAATAGGTTCATCAAATCAGAGAAACACTCTGATTGAACATTTAAAATTCATGCTCTGGGCCAGCGAGATGGCTCCAAGGTCTAACATGCCTGCTTAGGTAAGCTTAGGTAACTGCAGGGACCACAGTTTGAGTCGGGGCACCATATATGATGCACCAGCACCATCGCTAAGGCAGGCTGAGCCAGCCATAATACGAATCAATCAATCAATCAATCAATCAATCAATCAATCAATCAATATTCATGTTCTAACTGGTGAAAGAGAAATAAAGAAAAGCGGTTATGGGTGGAAAATTGGGCATGTCAGAAGATGTATAGGTGCATGCATAGCAGGTGGATCTATAAATAATAGGATAAATTATGCAGCACCATTAGCACAAAGTAATATGCAGAATAAGTAGTAGAATAGATAGTACCCAAGAAACCGGAGCCACTTCAAACACAGGGACTCTGAAAAGATGCTGTGTATTAAGGCTTTAATAATTCAATCAAGTAAAAAATTATATAATTTATAAATTAAGTCATATTCCATTATTATTATTATTTTTTTTTTTGTCTTTTTGAGACAAGGTCTCGCTATGCAGTTCAGGCTGGCCTTGAGCTCACTTTTGTAGCCCAGGCTGGTCTCGAACTCGCATCGATCCTCCTGCCTCAGCCTCCCGAGATTATTTTCTTTAAATAATTATTGCACACATTTTTTTTAATTTTTCTGAGCATTTTCTCTTCAATTTTCTATCAAGTGGCCCTCCAGTTCCCCTACTTTTTGATTAAATTATATTTTCCTTATTGATTTACAGAGTTTGAGCATTTATGTTCTTAAAAGCTGGAATTAAATTGTCAAGATCGAGATTTGTTCCAAATTTATGAATTAATGTTAGGGAAAACTGAAGATGTTTAATTTTGCATAATAATATCCTTCAATTTAATAGCCATATGGCTTCCATACAGACATGATTTGCTATATTTTCCTCACAGTGATTGAATTATCTCGCCTTTTACAAGTGCCAGCAACTACAAAATCTTACGCATAACACTGAGCTATCATTTACAGAGAAAAACCTGAATATTAAGCATCAAATATTCAATGTCATCCCCATATATTTCAAGTTCCCGGGACATCAATTTGTATTTCTTTTTAGAACTGAACTCCAACCTTGACACTCAGGCAAAGACCGGATATGAAACATGATGGATCCACTGTGATAACTGCGTTTGTTTCTGTCTTTGGAATTCTGGAAGAAATTAAGGCTAAGAAATTAATACAAATTTAGAAGTCTTTTATAGGTCATGTATTTTAAATGAGATACATTAGGTATTTCTTGGTATTAGAGTTCCTGACAGTTGAGGCTCCCTCCAGAAGCCTTTGGTGTTCTTCCACCAGCAGACAGCTTGCAATGGGATCTTGGCAAGTTCAAGATTCTCTCACTCTCACCTCTGTAGCATGCATGTCCAGAATGTTAAATCTCTCAGAAATTCTTGGACTTCAAGGTCATCCTTGTAGATAATGTCTTGGCTTCCAAAGCATTCCTTATAACAAATAATCATCATCCAGTTTCAATGATCTGTTTCCCGAGTTAAAATACATTTCCTTCCTTTGTTGGTATGTAATCCCATTTGCACTTAGTAAAAGGGACTAGAGAGTGCTGGTGAGATAGCTAATCAGTTTAAGCACCTGTCTGGCAAGTGCAAGGCCCCAAGTTTGATCCTTGGTACCACCGTGCTGGTCCCAAAACCAGTGCTGAGGATGCTGAGACTGGAGGACCACAAAAAATCCAGGTTGAATAGTGAGTCTTTGTATCAAATAAATAAATACACAAAAGATATACTTTTTTTAAATTTTAAAAGGGACGATAAAAATAGGATATTTAGCCTCAGCTTTACTATTAATATTATCATTGTGTTGGACAAATAAGTTAATTCTACTCTATAATTTCTTTCCTTTTTAGAAAAGATATAAACTTCTTATACTGTGTGAGAGATGAAAGAAACATTCTGAGAAACTGAAGTTGTGAGAAATAAAATAAATATTGATATACTTATCATGAAATACATACATAATCAATAAATGTAATTAGTAATGGTTTGGTGATAGACATTGTATTTAATTTCTGAATGTAATATGACATTGAACATATGCAATAGGAGAGATTTAGCCTTCCAAAGAATGTTTTATACCCTTCAGTCCCTCTCTCACTGCCCTTCACCACCACCACACAAATAGTCTTCACAAGGTACATATAAAACTTTTTTCCCACAACTTCGGTTTTATAAAAGTAGATATTTGATTTTCATAACCTAGCTGCTTCCTAATTTTTCTCTGCTTCCTAATTTTGCTCTTCTTACTACAGAAAATTTGATTAAACAAAACAACCCAAATCCTGAAGTGTTCTGGCTCACTGGCCACCATCTTGCATTTCTGGCCATGGGAATAAAAAAGAACTGAAGTCCATATTTGTCTACATATGCAATTGTTATTGCTGAGCATGTCGTTGGCTTTGATTTGTAGTTACGAGGTTTTATTTTTCTTTTTTTATGTGGGGAAATAGTATAAGTAAAATAAGTGAGCACTTTGGGCAGAAGAATTAGACAATTACTTCTGGAACCTAGAATATTCTTCAGCAACAAAAAATATAATTTTGATTAATCGTTTCTCAATTAGAACTTCCAGTTACTCATTTTAAAACACCATATGGCAAAATCGTTAAAGGCACACACCCAAGCAAACCTTAAATTCTGACTCTCTTAAAATCACATATATCAAATTCAGAGTGAATGTCAGTGTCTTTTACTGAAATTATGAAGATCATCTTTACGTTTCCTAATGATGCAGTCATAGGAACCTATTTTTCCCACTTGCTCTTAGACGAAGAGTCACAAATTAAAGTAGTGAAGAATTTAGTATCGGAACTATTGATAAGGTCTTTCTTCAGCAGTCTAGCTCTGTACATAAAAAAGTCAATTATTTTTAAAACTATTTCTTTTTATTTTAGCAAGTACACAAAATAGCATTAAAACAGAACGTATTAACCATGACACAGAATTTCACTGAACAAAAACTATGAACTTGACAGTGTTTGTCACACTGCATGGCGCTGTCTCTTTCAAATTAGTTGTTCAGATGAGCATTTGTAAGAATGTAAAATGGGAAAAGGAAAGAAGTTATGAGGAACTGAAAAGAGAGAAATAGGAAAAGCAAATGAAAACAGGACCCATACAGAAAAAAGAAATTGAAGTTTAACTGCTCTTTTCCATAGACCAGCAAAATCTACAGTACGATTACTCCAAACCATCCTGCTTACATACATAGGTATCTCTTTCCCCCACTAAGTCTCCTTTCCTTCTCATCTCAGTTATAAACACAAGCCTATAGTTAAAAGCCAGTATTTAATGATAAATAGAATTTTTCTGCAAAAATCGCGTTGTATTATTTATGATTTCATGTTCACTGAAACCTTTGTCAGAAGAGCTGAACAATGTCCCCCATCTCAAGCAGTCCAGCTGAACATGCATTGGCACCTTCCTTACGGAAGGTACTGGTCAAGGCCCTGGAGCAGGACTGAGGGTGATGCGATGAAGGAGCTCACTCTGCTGAGCTCATGTTTTCAAATCTCACAAAATTTTGATCACACTAAATAGCACAACAGCCTCATGTGGTAGGTCATCATGATGCTGGTGAGGATTTTATTTTCTACTAAAAAGACAAAGCAAGCAGGGTCACATACACAAAGCTATTTTTCCAACCTACCGATGTGGGGTGTGAGGCAATTCTTCATCTAAAATCAATTCAACTTTCAAAGGCAAACCAACCCGCATGAATTTTGGGATAATTACTCTGGACTGCCCAAAGGAATTTTAAGGTATCTAGTTTCAACTTTTTCTCTGGACAAAGAAATATTGATGATGCCTTAGTTGTACCTGGCAGTCTGGAGCCAATCTGAAATGTGCAGCTTCTGCAGTTACATAAAATATTCCTGGGAAGACTCCAGTGGGCCAACACACAACATGGAGTTCTTGGATTGAGTCTAGTGTAATAAAGTGGAGGCAAGGTGTGAATATACATTTGATCTCATACCTGGTACTTGTCCTGAAATAAGAATAGGAAAGAACTCTCTCTGTCTCTGTCTCTTTTTCTGCCTCTGTCTCTGTCTCTGTCTCTGTCTCTGTCTCTGTCTCTGCCTCTGTCTCTCTCCTTCTCTGTCTCTCTCTCTCTCACTCTTTCTCCCACTCTCTGTCCCTTTTCTTTCTCTCTCTCTCTTTCTCTCTCTTTTCCTCTCTGTTTCTCTCTCTTTCTCTCCCCCCTCTGTCTCTCTGTCTCTCATTGTCTCTCTTCTCTTCTCTTCTTTTCTCTTCTCTTCTCTCTCTCTCTCTCTCATACACACACACACACACATACACACACACACACACACACACACACACACACACACACACGGTAAACCCCATTGATCTGACTACCTGGAGGTCCCTCAATAAAAGGAGTTCTGTTATATGAGACTTCTTTAACAGCAGCCTCTTTATCATCTCATGACCAAAAACAGTACTTAACTATTTTTTTCTTTTTTCTTTTTTTGTTTATTTTTTAAGTCAATATCTTCCCTTTTATTCCCAATGAAGAGACCTATGGTTCAATAAGCTTTGTGGGCTTCTGGTTCACATCTATGGAGCAAGTTTTAGTAACATTACTTATTCACTTCCTTGGTGTCATTTCCATCATAAAACTCTTTTCAACTTGTTTCTTCACAAAAAACTTATCCAATAAATTTTTTTCTGTGAGGAATGAGATTACCATGGACATAGAACTTAGTAGATGGTTCTCTCACCCATTTCAATGTTGGATTACTGTGTTCAGCCTATAGGTTGCTATATATGGGTTATATTAGATTAAACTTTATTTAAAAGTAGTACCTTCCAGGGACTGGAGAAATAGCTCAGTAGAATAAGCATTTTCCTGGAAAGCACAAGGCCCTGAGTTCAATCCCCGGTTCTAAAATAAAAAGAAAGAAAGAAAATACTGCCTTCCAGAAGCTAGCACCACATATTCCACCAAACTTTAATATCTCAAAACATCGTATTTACGAAGAGGAGAAGAGACTTCTTTTAGTCAAGTAAGTGTGATAAACATTGCAAATATCAGCACACCTTATTAAGAATCATGATGTATGAAAGTGTGTGTGCTCAATTCTCTGAACTATACTGTAGAAGTGAGACCTGAAGATATAGTTCAGGTTCTAAAACACACTGGTATACAAACAACCCTCTCCAAATCATTGTTTTCTCCCTTCCATGTGTTCTTCGGTGATGAAAAGAATTAATAATGATAATTAATTAATTAATATTAATTATCATTAATTAATTATGATAGAAGTTAATTACTAATGATAGAGGTTAAATAATGATAGAAGTTCAAGTTTCCAGATAGCTAAAGCTTCAAATGAAAAGTATAGACAATATTGAGTTGTACAAGCTCCATATAAAAAGACAATTGTAAAAGTATCAACAGCAGAAATGGAAAGGGTGGATGAAGGGATTATTGGTCAGAAAATATAAGAAGCTATTCCAGCAGTTGGATCACTTACATACAAGGTCTAGCTACAGAATCGGAAGTGTTACAGAGCACAGCCAACAATGACACCTAACCAGGATGATTTTAGGAGCAATGCTGTCAGATTCAAGCACTGCCAGGAGAGGAAGATGTAGGCCAATGTACCAGTAAGCTTTGTTATAGAAGAAATGAAAAAAAAAAAGTTAACATTTCAATTTTTAAAAAAATTATTACACTAAAAGATAAATTATCATTGATGTACGTAAAAACGCATGCGTGCTGTCATTGCCACTCTGACGCAGCGCTCATGGTCCTCTCCCGTTCAGGTCTCTCGTTGTTTATTGGGCCTTTCTTTTCCTCCTCAATCAATCCAAAACATTCAGCTTGCATCATCATTTAGAGTTTGCAGAAGCGTCCAATCCTGCATGGTAATGGATCTGGTGGATAAGTTGGTTGCGATCACACTGCAATTTTTCTTTAATCTTTTATTTATTTGATAAGGGGTCTCCTTACGCAGCTCAGACTCCTAGTGATCCATCTGCCTCAGCCTCAGAAGTGCTGGGATTACAGGCATGCTGCGCCTCGCCTGGTTTCAGGGCCGGTACTGCATGCCTGAGGTTCAGGGACTGGCTCGGCATGCAGTACTCGGGATCAAACCCAGGCCCTTGTGCTTGCCAAGCAGGCAGGCAGTTAGACCACTGAGCTACCTCCCAAGATCTCCACTCTAATGTTTTTAAGAGCTGGTCTTCCCCTTGGATGTCACCTGGTGGAAGCGTTCTTGTCTAATCATACCTTATAAACACAAAAGGAAAGAGAACTTCAGAAACGTTTTAAAAATGGAAAGAATCACAGTTCTACCAATAAATAAATAAATAAATAAATAAATAAATAAATAAATAAATAAGGAACAAGTGCACCAAAAACAAGGAGCAGCATTTGGAAGGGGATTAGTAACAGTGTGTGTTTTACTATAAGTTTTTAATTTAAACATTCGTTGTATATTTCCACTGTCCCTTGAGCAAAACACGTCGGCATGATACTGGAATAGCTTTGTAGATACCCAACTTCCATTCCACCTTAAATCATTCCTCTACATAGTAGTTGGTGATTGTTTTAAAATTTAAGTTATATCTGTTCTTTGCTGAAAAATTCTTGCAGCAAAATCCTCAGTGCTCATCATAGCTTGAGAAGTCTTGGTGGTGCTCTCTCCCCCGACTGCCTATGAGCTCATTTCCTGGTCTACTCCAGCCCACACTAGTTTTTTCATGGAGTTTTGGAAATTGCAAGCACATTCCCATGGAAAGCTCATGGTTCTGCTTTTCTTTTGCCTAAAAGACCTGCCTCATTGCCATCTAGACCTTTATCATGCTTTCTCAAGGGCTCTCCCTCCAGGGGGAAGCTTGCTATTCATTCTCCTCCATGTTTAATTTTTTGCACTGGTTCACTTTTCTACAGAGCACTTAATAGAATCTGATGCTAAGTAGTTCTATATTTCTTTCACTTATTTTCCCCACATTAGTGGAAATAGTGCTCAATGGTGCTAAGAGACGAGCCTTGAAATTGAACAGTATGGCACAGTAGTTGATAGACTTCTTAGTTATGTTTCAGTGAACATTAGTGACAGCAGGGAGCTGAGGCCAGGACGTGCACCACATACTCAGGATGTGAGGTCCGAATCTTTCACCTTTTATGTTTATCCTTGTGCTACACCAGGCAAGCAAAGAGAGGAAGATGATGTATGGAAAATGTTTGTGCTCCTGGACTTAAACAACACATACCACCTCCTTTAATAAGCCTTTGACTAGAAGTCAGGCAAGGCTGGAACATGTGGACCAACTGTCCATTAAAAAAGGAGAGGAGGGCTGTGGAAATAGCTCTGCAGTTGAGCACCTACCTGCCCAATGAAAGGAACCAGGGGCCTTTACCAGTAGCACTTGATGTGCGGGTCCTGGAAACTGGGACAGGGTGTGGCTCAGGCAAGATGGTGCACGCCTGTAATCCCATTGCTGGGGAGTCTGAGACAGGAGGATCACTACAAGTTTGTAACAAGACCCTGTACCAAAGAAATAAATAAATAATTTTAAAAATTAAAAATAGGTATAACCATTGTTAAATTTAAACAATAAAAAAAATTGAAACAAAAAAAATTAAAAATAGGAACGAGGGGAAAGACGGTGCTTAATTAACTAATTAATTAAAAATTTTAAAAAGAGAGGAAAGGCTGACAGTACAGCTCACAGGTAGAGTGCTTGCCTAGCACAAATGAAGCCTGAGGTCTGGGTCCAGCATCATAAAGAAAGGAATGAAAGAAAGAAAAGCTGGATAGTAAATACAAAGGAAGGGAGGAAGGAAAGAATGAAGGGGAGGAAAGGAAGGAAAGGGGAGGAGAGGAGAGGGAAGGAGAGTAGAGAGGGAAGGGGAGAGGTGAGGGGAGGGGAAGGGAGAGAGGAAGGGAAGGGAAAGAAGAGAAGAGAAGAGAAGAGAAGAGAAGAGAAGAGAAGAGAAGAGAAGAGAAGAGAAGAGAAGAGAAGAGAAGAGAAGAGAAGAGAAGAGTTAGCTTTATAGCTACATGGGTATGCTCAGTTTTGCCCAATTTAGAAGATGAGAATTCTAGTTACTGTTTTCTCTTATTGCAACAGTTCCTCTTACATAAACACGCATGTGTGTGTCCTATACAACTTTTTCTTCCTAGGTCACAATACCACACTTACAATTGGCTCACATTTTGGTGGGCTCCACTAAAGGACAGGGTTGGCAACTCCAAGGCAAGGACGCATGGTGGAAGGGTGCAGCAGAGAAAGAGGATTAGGTCAGGACAGCTGAGAGCTGAGCAAGGAAAGAGTGGCATAGGCCAGGGCGAGGGACAGAACCTGGACTTAGGCCCTGCCTCCATAGGGCTGTACCGGGAGCCAGCCAGCAGTGCGCCCGCCATATCCCCAGGACCCATCCTGGATGTAATCAAGTTGCCCCTGAATACTGAACACCACAGGTTATATAGAATGCTAGAAATAAAAAATGGACAAAGACCTCAGGCGGCACAATGCCCAGTATGAGTCTGGTACCAGCCTGTGCACTTGAGAGTTTAGAAAAGTCTATTTCCTTCAGAATGGCCATAATCATAAGAAATTCATGATTCTTTCCCACATTTGTTAAACAATGAAGAGACAGCAAGCAGAAAAGTTAGGAATTATGGCAGGGACAAAACTGTGCACTTATATACACAGGATGAATTAGACAATGGTCCTAAGGATCTCCAAAAGGTTTTTGACACCCAGAATAGCAATATGTAAGACCAAAGCCATGCTTGGAATGCTGGTCATTCTGATCATTTAGAGGTGTGCTAGTTATCATGCAATTTCAATTACAGCTATATTCATTCTCAGGTAACTGTTTGTTTTAAAAGAAAACAAAAATAATTAAAGAGAACATGAGATAAGGAAAAATGCCATAGGATTGACCTGGTACAATTTTGTATATTCTTAAATGTCTATATTTCTGTGTAAGGAAGTGTAACAGCTTTTTTCTTAAAGTAACATTCTATAGGGAACTATTAGAATATCCATGATTGATGGAAAATATCAGTTCCATGTTCACTCTAAGGCATCTAGTATTCAGAAAGGCAATAATGTTAAACTCAAGTACCTATGTTATAGAGTAATAGTATCACTACACTACTCTTCTGGAGGGTTAACTTGAGTTTGCAGCCTAAAACTGTAGAGGAAAAGAATGGCTATAAGAGTAGACAATATTTTGGCCCTAGCTCTTCAAGGTCAGTGAGGACTCAGGACATGAGAAATCCTGTACTGTACCACCCTATAACTTAGTGGAGTCTCAAATTTTCTGTTCAAGGAGATTATGGGGCCACAGAAGAAAGCGATAGACAATGTATAGTGGGTCTAAGGAGAGTCGCCTAGAGAGAAAACATTCTCTCAGGTTTTCACAGAGAACAAACTGGACAAGCAATGGCCATAACTCATCAGATGGCTGACACGGAGAAAAGTTCTACAAAATCCTGCATTTGTGGAATAAGCAACAGGATGTCACCTTAGAAGCTGAGGACAGCCAAATTTTTTTTTCCATCTAAACTGTGTACACCCAAAGACTGGCATATCTACTATTTTATGATTTTTCTACTTTTCTCTCCCATCCACATAATATGCTTTTTGTACTCTACCATGAAAATATTATAGAATCCTGAAATTAGGATCCATTTCATTTTTTTTTCAAATCTCTTATTTTTTTTTTTTTATTTTCTATTGGTTTGGCTATTACATTTGGAAAGATGCTTAGGGAAGCCCTTTAATAAGAAAGTTCACCTTCTGTTTTACATCCCAATAAAGTCAGGCTTAAGTGGAGGGTTTATAGATTAAAGGAGAAATGTTAGGGCAAAATTCTAATTCGGAAACCTATTTTTGTGATGTGCCTTTAAATGTCACCCAAGAAAACCGACCTCCTTCTTGATATAATACAAATATGGATAAATCAAGCCTCTCCCATCTCAGACACAGGTCTTGTCCCGAATTCTAAGCACTCGGTTCTGGTTTCTCCTCCTTCAAATAAAACAATGGGAAGAATCTGACGTGCATCAGGCACAAAAATTTAATACCTAAAACTCTTCAGTTTAAAAACACCCTGGGAGTCCTTAGGCACACCACACATTTTCGATGCCTTTCCTCTGTGGTCCCATAATCTCCTTGAACAGAAAATTTGGGACACCACTGAGTTATAGGATGTTATAGCACAGGTTCTCCTATGTCCTGAGTCCTCACTGACCTTGAAAGGGTAGGGCCAAAATATTGACTGTCCTCGTAGCCCTTCTTTTTTTGCTTTTTTTTTTTTTGGTTGGTAAACTTAAGTTGTTAACCCTCCAGAAGAGAAGCTTAGTGATGCTATTACTCTATAACACAGGTACTTGATCTTACTATCACTGTCTTTCTGAGTATCAAATGCTTTAGACTTAACATGAAACTGGTGTTTTCCATCGAGCATTGATGTTTTAATAAATCGCTATAGAATGTGATTTTAGAAACCCAGTTGCACACATTTACACATAGGTTTAGAAATCTAACTATCTACAAAGCTATAGCCTGTCCATCCTATGTGAAGAAAGAAGGGAGACATCAAGGAAAGGAGAGATGGAAGAAAGCCAAAATAAAGCCAAAATGTGATACTGAGTCCTTTAAGGTCTTGATATACTGCACCCCATGCTTTCTTGATGGGCTAATAGGCTTGCCTGCTGGTGCACGTATATGCATATGCATGTACGTATATTTGCCTGGTGACCTCAGCCTTCAGCTTAATACTTTCTTCATGGATGTGTTTATTACTGCAGATTCTTGCAAGTGACCACAAAACAATTATAAATGCTGTCTCCCAGTGAGATAATAGGTATAAAATGTAATCACTCTCCTCTTCCACTCACACTTGGTGGTACGTTACTGTGAAGGACTGATATAAACTCCTCTTAAAGTGCTTTCTTATGTCCTTAACTTATTTTGCTAAACTTTAACCTACAATCCTCCTGGATGATAGCACCCACAGGTGTGCTTTTCTTGTTGCTATCTCCTCCAACCATTATTAAATTTCACTAAAATGTTTTCAGCGTGTCCTTGGTAATGGGAAAATGTTCCTACTGGGCTCAGCCTTAATATTTAGAAATCGTGTAGTCGCCAAAGAAAAGACATTTAAAATCATACTAGGTGCCCCTCAGTACAAAAGGAAAGAGGGATCCCAGGGTGCTCCTCTGTAAAAAAAAAAAAAAAAAAAAAAAAAAACCATAAATAGCAGGTTCAACTTTCCATCTTGAGCGCCAAGGACTCTAAAAATTACCTGAGCTGAGAAAGTTTTCTACTCTTGGTTTATTTGTAATTGCATTTAGATATAAGTTATAGATATGGAATGATGATTTATCAAAATAATTAACTTTACTTACTAAAAATAAACTTGCTGAGTAAGGATTGTGCAATGAGTTGTTTTCCTATATCAAGAGGAGGAGGCTGCTAGTATTATTACTGTAAAGGCAGAATGTCTGGGAAGATCTTCATATTTTCACTGAGTTGTCCATTTAACTTCAGCCCTTCCCACACAAGTTTTTCTGGACCTTAGCAAGTTATCAATTTCCTTTATTTATTTGATCATTGATCAGAGATTATTTATTAGTAATGAATACCATTAACGTCAATAAATATTTAAGTATTTAGGTCTTAGCTTTGTTTTCTTGGGGGGTTGTTTGTCTTTTGCCAGCTCAGCCCACCCTGGGGACTACTGGCTTGGTATATGGTACTGGGGATGGAACCATGGTTCCCTCTGCCTGCCTAAGCTTGCCTAAGCAGGTGCTTTAGACCACTGAGCTAAGTCACCAGCCTTCCTTTTTTTTTTTTTTTTTTTTTTTTTAATAACTTACAGCTTTATAGAAAAAAATATAAACACATGTCAGTATGACTTAGCGGTTAGCTTAATGGGGCTATATGTACACCTCCCTACAAGAACAGATGGTGAAGGAGATTGAATCATACCTTCAAATATGAGAAAGCAGTGAGTGAGATAAAACATGAAGAGTGGCCAAGGGGTGCTCAGACGGACAAAGCACAACTGCAATTCATGGCCAAATGCACACTGGAGAATAAAGCCCCCCGACAGTCAGTTTTCCTCCATTCTCTTAGACTGCAAAGGAAGACATAAAATGCAAAGAGTTCAGATGCATGAAAGTATCAAAAAAGTCAGATACTTTAACTGACATTTAAGCACTGCTGCTGAAGTGGAGCAATAGTACTGGCAGCGGAATTCTCTTCTGGAGAAAAAGAACTCACATACAGGCACACACACACAGGCACACATGGGCATACACACACACACACACACACACACACACACACACACACACACAGAAGTCCTAAACTTTAGTAGTCACGAATGTGAGTTTATTTAGAGTTTGAATCAGGTTTCTGTCATTACAACAAATATGTAAGAGAAACAATTTATAAAGACAAGGGTTTACTTTGACCAACACTGTTGCGGGGCCCAGCTCACTCTCTCTTGTCTCTTTTTGCTTTAGAGCTGGATGACTTTAGGGTGTAGAACTTCTCATATCAGGGCCAGCAAAGGAAAAAGAGAAAACGAAGGAAATGAGGTCACACAGTCTCCTGTCAGAACAAGTCACTGATGCTGTAAAAACTCCACAGTATACCCCACCACCATGCTGACGGCCAAACCTGAGCCCCCCAGACATTTGGCACACACCCAAGAGTCATACTGGAGAACTTAAAAATAGGGTCTTAGCAGAGAAACTCTAGTTGAAATGACATTAGTGGTCTCTAAGCCCAAGGACCAGTGCTTCTATTAAGATAGAAAAATGTGGGCTGGAGAGATAGCTCAGTAGAGTAAGCATTTGCCTGGCAAGCACTAGGTGCCAAGATCAGTCCCTGGTACCACAAAAAACAAACAAAAAAAAATAGATAGGAAAAATGTGCAGATTTGAAGAAGATGTAAACAGAGAGAAGACAACACTGTGAAGGTGTAGGCACTGATGGAAATTATGAGCCTAGAAATCAAGGAACACAGGATACCACTAACAGGCAGAAGAAAAAAACAAAGGTTGTCCTGTAGAAGCTACAGAAGAGTGCAGCATGGTCATGTTTTTGTTAAAGCTTCTTCTCCCTTCCAGATGTGTGAGAGATTGATGTTTTCTTTTACTTATTTTTAGAATAAATCACTTGTGCTTGAAGGCAGTGTCTATGAAGCTTTCTAACCACAGCTGTGGAGTACTCAGCCATTAAAGTGTATTCATACTTACACGGTGCATGGCACACGGAACTCTGCATCAGAAAATGTGTTTCTCAGAGTGTTAATTTGCACATGGTGAATTCTGTTATTATTATGTACAGTAAGGTTTTACATAAAGTGTGTGGGTATGTGTGTGTTGTGCATGTGTATATGTGTGTGATTATATATACCTTGTATCAGCTCAAAAAGAGTGACAGAGAAACAAAGAGACAGAGTCAGAGACACAGACAGAGAGGCTGACCTCATCCAACGTTTTCCTATCTATGGTATTCTTTTCCATTCTGTTCCATTCCATTTAATTCCGTTCTGTTCAGTTCTGTTCCGTTCCGTTCCATTCCGTTCCGTTCCGTTCCGTTCCATTCCATTCCATTGCACTGCATTCTGTTCCATTCTTTTCCATTCTGCAAGGAATCAGATGATGTTCACACACACACACACACACACACACACACACACCAATGAAAGCAAATCTTTGCCCAGTCCACCACCAGGAGTTCTAATCTCTTCCAGAAGCACTACAAAAGAATGTGTTACCAACTTTCTTGGCATTCCTTAATCCAGCTAAAAGGAAACCACCTCGAACTCTGCCATATAATCAACAGCAATTCACATATATCCATACAGAAACTGCCGCTTCCTCACAAATTATAATCACAGTACATAACTCCTTGGATTCTGAGAATGAATCCTTGGCAAGTTAGAAAATAAGCACCAAGGATCTGTATAGCTTACACTCAAATACCTTAAGTGATAATGATCTCACTGTCATTTAAGGGAGCCTAGCCAAATCATAGATTTTTTTTTTAGTGTATTTGGTGCAGGGTCTCACTATGCAGCTTGTAGTGATCCTCCTGTCTCAACCTCCCTGGAACTGGGATTACATTCATGCACTACCACACCCAGACTCAGTGGCTGGTTCAGAACGCCCAGGGGTGGGGCTGGCACAGCATGTAGTACTAGGGATACAACCGGGTCCCTGCACTTACCTCAGCTGGCACTGAGTCCACTGAGCTATCTCGCCTGCCCTCATGGATGATTTTGAGGCCTAGACATTATTGACATGTGAAATCGGAGCTAAGTTTTATGTTATTACTATCCTTGATTCTTGATCCATGCCCTCTGGAAAACCAAAATAATTTAATCGCACTTTATAGAATGTTCCTAACACTCAAATCCCGTCGCACGTGCGGTGTCTGCCCGCTCCACATGCTCATGGCCTTTCTGCATGGCTCATGTGAAGCCTGCAGTTCATGGCACTAGAGTCCCCCGTGCCATGGCCTCATCTGGCTTTCTCTAACCGTGCACGCTGACCTTTCTGCTGCTTTTCGTCATCAGTGTGTCTGTTCTCCTGCATTAGCACTTCGTGACTGAGCTTGCCCTAGTAAAACAAGGTTTAATTAAATGTGAATGCAGCACCTGCACCTTTCAGAGCTCTTAGTGTCTCCTCCTTGTGCCATCAGCAGAATGCGTAGCGCCAGTGTTTGAGTACCTCGTCAGCCCCACTCGCAACGGGCAGCAGTGCATCACACGCTTGAGTTCTTCAATGGGCTCGCTAGAGGCATTTCATCCCACCCCCCCATCAAATAAATTGGTTGACCATTGTAGCAGTATTTATGCTTTGTGAGTCATAAAGGTGGCATGGTACAAATATAATGTTACAATATTGCGAACACAGTGAAAAGAAAGTAGGCATATTTATTTAGTGCGAAAAGCTTTAGGTGCTTCCCTTGTATGCTGCTATCATCTGCTTGGCTTTGCTACATTCATGGCTTCTCTATATTGAAATCACTTGTCCTTTGAGTATCCTAAAAGTAAATAACTCAGAAAATATTCTGTATTTAAATTGACACCCTTTGTCTCTAACTTTTAAGTGATGGACACTAAAAGTAGGTCACATTATTCTGAGCTTGAAAGAAAAATTTTAAAGTCTTACCACTCTTTCCCTTCTAAGATTACTAATTTTTCCAGTCTGGTCATATGAAATATATAATACCTTGATTATTACATGTTGAGTCAATACAAGTTTTTATACAGATTGTCCATTAAGTGTATTGTACAAAAATATACCAGAAGGTACAAGTTCACAAATTCATGTATGCATGAAATTTAGCACCAACTTTGGTCTTCTCCAGTAGCTAAAGACAAATATGAAAAGAAATCCTAATACTTCAGTTATTCACTCTCATATATCATTAAGCCAATAGATACACATATATTGTTCCGGATAATTCACATCTTATATCTTTTACTTCATATTTTAGATACTATTAATAATATAGCCTGCTCATTTTGAGGTAAAAGTGAAAGAGCCTGGAAGACTCGCTGGCTAACTGGCTTCTTCCTCTCCTCTTAGTAAGTGCATAAGTTTAACTTCACTATAGATAAAAATTATTGGACATAGGATGTTGAGATTTCTCATTTCAATGGTACACAGGTCCTGAAACCATAAGCTATCATGTTTACACATAACTGTCATCATTTTAGTGATTTCTATACAAACAAAATTAGCTTAAAATGCTGGCAAAAGAATTTCTTTTGAATAATGCCTATGCGCCATCCCAGTATGTACTACATCCTCAATTACCATGAGTAAAGTTCATGACATTATTTTATATAATGATTGATCCCAATCTTTGTCAATTAAAAAAAAATAGTTTCTTTTGAGGGGGGTTGGGCCAGGGTTTAAACTCACAACCTTGCAATAATTAAGCAGGCACTTGTGCCACGGATCTATCTCCCCGGCCCCTTAAAAAAATTATTTCAATTCAGCCACAGTGAGAATCTGAAAAGCTGTTTGTTTTAGCTTGTTGAAGGATGTAAATATTTTTACACATCAGACACAAATCTGATGGATCTTACTAGTTAATTAAACTTTAATTTTGGCAATAGTTGCAGAGTCAATGAAAAATGTGGTGAAGAAAACTTTAGCGTGCACTTGAAATTATTTTCTTGGATCTAAACAATGAAATGCCTAGGAAATGGACACTTTAAGAGCAGTTGCAGGAGTTTTGTGACAAATGCATGGCCAAAGTCATGGCTAGTTTTCAGCAGTTCATGTTTACCAACTGAATATCTACTTGCCAGACTAACATGTGGACTGCCTGACTAAAGCAGTGGCTGTGTATTCAGAGCCTAGGGTGACTGCAAAGTTCCCTAGTTTGTCTGTAAATCAGCTTCTGCATGGTGCCATAGCATGATATAACCCTATTTCATGGGCCTACATTTATTTAGTGGAGAACCAAGGCAAATATTGGTGGATGTGAAATGAATCGGAAAGCCTGAGGTTTTCCACTTTCTCTTTGTTATTAATTATGAGCAGTAGCTTTCTTATTGGAAGTAAAATTCTCACATGACCCCGAGGGCAACTTAGACATGCCTATGGGAAGCCTGTTTTGTAAACCCTGTTGAATTGAATTCGTTGGGAATGGCCCCATGCAGAAGTTAAAGTGAGGATCAACATTTCATCTTCCACCACTTCTAAGCATCTACACTCCTTAGCACAAATGACGCACCTCTGCCCTCAAACATAGACTACTGCTACTCGCCACATTCAGCATCAAGATTTCCCAAAAACTACTCCAAGTGTGGGAAGTTTCCATATGGTGATTTTCATGTCTATTTCATGAGCACATCTTAATGAGATTGCCTTCAAAATACATCTCAGTAGCTGGCTACATTCCTGTGTCCATTTCTCTTACTGCGTTTGAAGCATCGATCATCCTTCCCTAATTCTCCACAACGCTCCTCATCTTCTTTCCATGTACGAAAGTTTACATTTTTATCCTTTTGTTGTATATTGGCAATTATCATCTCTTAAAAATGTATAATATATCTGTGGTACTCTCTGGCACTGCTTAATCCAAGCAAAAGTTATCTGGAGCTGTAAATACCTTTATTCTTTGGATCCCAGCGACATCTCCAGTTTCAGGTTTTAGCGTTATCTTCTTTCCACAGGCCAGATGCAATGGTGTCCAACTACGGCTTAGATCCATTAAGAAGTGCAAACTTACTGGAGCTCTTGTAGTCCTGCATTACACATAGGAAACTCTTAATAAGTAACAATTACTAAAGAAGCCTGAGGCGGGTAATGGCTAGTTTTATCCTCAGAACCACAGCATTGTAAAGCAATGCCACCGACCTAGTTTTACCAAGCACAAAGATGTTTATTAGAGAAATATGTGTCCAATGGTAAGAATGTGCAAAGCAGTATCTACAGATTGTACTCCAAGTGCAAACATACTCCTGCATTTTTTTTTTTTTTTTTTTTTTTTTGTCTTTTTGAGACAGGGTCTCTTGCTATGCAGTTGAGGCTGGCCTTGAGCTCACTTTTGTAGCCCAGGCTGGTCTCGAACTCACACCAATCCTCCTGCCTCAGCCTCCCGAGTGCTGGGATTACAGGCGTGAGCCACCACGCCCGGCTCTCCTGCATTTTTGCTCTTTTAGCTTCTCGGACGTTATCTCTTGGTAGTCAGCATTCCAGAGAAAGAATCGCGATATTATGCACTTATAGTTGAACTGTGTTCTCGCCTGTAACTAGAGAGATAACCAGCTGTAGGTATCATCTCTAACTTACTAGTAAACACTTCTAGTCTTGCTAGATTTTTAAACCATGTCAGCATAAATGTGAGACATGTCTTCAAAATATGTAGGTCAATGCACACATACTGAATGCTGGGAAATTGGTCATTTCACCCATAAAAACTAGTCACTCACAGGGCCAATTATTGACATATCCATTTGAGAAAAAGAAGCATTTCTAATGGTTAATGATGGTTATTACCTGACGGGCACTGAACGAAATTTGCAAACATCATGGGAGCTGTTTCCAGAATTTGTTTTCTTTACGTAATTTAGCAGATGACTTAATGGATGTCTCATTCAATTCTCAAATTGTCGGAAGTTCACCCTTCTATCCCATGGTCAAATGTTAAAGAGTTGAAATTTATATAATTTACTGCTTACACTGAAGTTGTTTCCAGTAGGATAAAGGCATTTTGACACTGAGATCATCTTAGGAATTTTGTACTGATGTGGCATTTGTCTAAGAAATGGTATGAATATTCTTCCTAAAATCTTTCATATATCTGGCTTTTTCTTTTTCTTGGGATTTAATTCCAAACATTATCCTTTCATAAAGATTTGCCACTGTCATACTATCTAGAAAGGAGTAATGGAAGTTCAGGAACTCAAGCATCGATTAGGAGGAACTATGTTGACCTCTGACAATTTTATGGAGCAAGGTCTGCTCAGTTTTCACTTACTCTTTGCACTGTTTGCTAGAATAACCCTGCTGAAAATCAAATCTTCATGAAATCCATCAGTGCCCCTACAATTAAATAACTACAAGGATTCCACTCCAAATCCTGTGGAGACAGAAAAAGACAGGGAAAGAGGGAGAGGAAGATGGAAAAAGAGAGCAAGAGGGAGAGTGAGATGGTGTCTATAAACATGCACAAATCTTTGGCACCTCTCAAAATAATGATTCTGACTTTGTAGCCCACTGTAGCTAAGTGGTCTAGCTCTTTCTTTAATAGAGCATCACTTCACTGGTAAGATCATCTGCTCTTTTTTCTTTCTTATTTTGGGGGCATATTTTTTTTAGGGAAAGGTCTACAGTATGTTCAGGGTCTCACTACTAGATCAGACTCATAGTGATCTGCCTATTTACAGACTCCCGAGAGCTGGGATTACAGATTCACACCACCACAGTCTCAGTTGCCCTCTCAGTGTGTTCAGAGGGCGGGGCTGGCACAGCGGACTCAGGCATTGAACCTCTGGACCCTGGTCCTGCTTGCAGGTGCTTTAATCCACCAAGCTGTTTGGCCAGCCCTTCATTTTGATTTCACTAATGCCTAATTTACATTTAGGCTTTATTTCTTCAGCTCTCTTTAAGCCTTATTTATATAGCTTCTAAAATGATTCTTTTCTGTCATAGTCCCTGTTGTAATAATTTATAATTGTGGGTACATATATATATATATATATATATATATATATATATATACACACACACAATTCAGATATAGGTATAGATATATAGCAGCATAGATAGATAGATAGATAGATAGATAGATAGATAGATAGATAGATGGATAGACAGACATTATCATACAAGAGAAAATGAGGTTCATCTGTAGGAAGTGTGTTACTTTGTTATAGCTCATTGCCTCAATTAGGTATTCTAAGAAATCATACATAAAGACAATAAGAGAAAAAAAAAAGGAATAATATCTAATCTTAAACCTTGCCCGTACCTGACAATAATCTACAGCAAGCGTTCCTTCACGGAGAGTGTGTGCAGTTGCTAGAAGCAATTCACATCTTGAATGGATCAGGCCAGCTGCATTCTGGTGACATCAGTATGGCACCTTTCTTCAGCCTAAAAATCCTCTGGCTCTGTCTGAAAACATGTAAAGTCTGGAATCTGTTTATGAGATGAAGATGGTGACTCAGTAGATTCCGTTCCAATTTGGCAAGAAGAGACAGTCTCCACCATCGAAAGTTCCACAATTCACACCAAGCATCTCATTAACTTAAATGTTAATGTAAATTTAAAACATCATATTGATTTGGAACTCTGTGTGTGAATGTCGCAAAATCGAGCTCTCACTCAGAAAATTCAAGTGGCCATTCTTCCGCAATTGTAAGTAAGAAAATGTAATGAAGCACTCTCTTTTCTCATTCTTGTCATAGAAAATCATGTGTGTCAACTGAAAGATCTCCATATGAAAAGCTATGGGATGCTCTTCTGGGATGCAATTATCTTGGATGTTTCGAACAGAATGATCAATGTCTTTAATCTATGTTTTCAGAAAACTGATCATTAAATTTTAAATATGTGGAGAAGTGAATATCCTTCCAATTTCACTAGTATAAGAATTATAAAGAGACCATGAATACAGGGATAGGCTGAGTTGTAGATTTTGTTTGTATTTAAACTACCACTTTCTAATATTGCGTTTTAGAATTGTTTAATGTGAATGAAAACATATTTCATTAGGCACATATAGAAGAAATTACGGCGGTGATGACAATGGTGATGATGAGGAAGAGGATGTGCCTGGATGCTGGCGTGTGCATGTTCACTCTGAGCTAGCCCGTGGTACAACAATGCACCAGTTCTCATGGTCTAGCCTCACAAGTCGTGACATTGACCTATAGAGCTTAATCCACTTTTAAAAAGTTCTGCAGCTGGGTAATCATATTGTTGCTGCTGGGTTGCTCTACTTCAACGTCTTTTCTGTAACCTCTAGGGTATCTGGGTCTAAAACACAATAAATTAACACATGAAATGCTGGAGTAGTGACCTTCATTTTGTGCTAATTCATATAAACCTGCAGTTAGGAAACCAGTGCTGGGTGGAGAGACTGGGTGGGCAGATGAACATCTGTATCTTATTTCCTTGACTTGCATGATAGAGATAATTTGAATTAATTAAGAAGTGAAGCCTCGGCCAGGCCCATATTCCATAAGTCTGCGTGATAATATGATCTCCTTGTTCTCGTGAGCAAGCCTTCTGCTATGATCCTCTCTGGGTCACCACCTACCACAGGGCTCACATAGTGCCTCTGTCCTGTGGGCATCTTTAAGTAGGTCAGTTCTGTGACCCCAGATATTCTGCTATCAACAAATGCCTCTGAACTATGGAAAGTGCCAGGTAGAAAATGCAGTTGGAATCACAAAAGAAGAATCATTTTGTTGCCCTGAACATGAAATGAAAATATAAAAGTGAGAATCCTGAGAGAAATTTGGCAATATGTATAAAAATATGAGTATTCACAATATACACAGAGTCACAGAACTTAGGAGAACTTAGGGAAACAACCTGAGCTGTCCTTGCAGCCATCAGCTGCATCCTGGTGCCAGAGTGTACTATGGTCTGCACAGTATGGA
The DNA here is from genome assembly GCA_004027025.1 of Myocastor coypus. Taxonomy (NCBI): domain Eukaryota; kingdom Metazoa; phylum Chordata; class Mammalia; order Rodentia; family Myocastoridae; genus Myocastor; species Myocastor coypus. The sequence continues at coordinate 27,567 of PVJA010002893.1, read as the reverse complement.
GGATGAACTTTGCAATCAGACCTATCAGCTCTGTCATTTACCTATTACTGGGTGATTGATCTAAACCTTTATGCTTTGGTTTTCTTTATCTATATAATGGGCATCTTGAGTAAAATTTTCATAAAGTCATTTTGAGCCTGAGTTTTCTAAGTAATGCAGAGTTTAGTGCATAGTGGGAAAAAAAAGTGATATGTGTTTAAAATTAGTTTTCTTGGGCTAGGGATGTAACTCAGTGGTAGAATGCTTTCCTAGTATGCACAAGACCCTGAGTTCAATACCCAGTACTAAGAAAGAAAGAAAGAAAGAAAGAAAAGAGAACTTCTAAACACTAGTTATGTTTATTCAAGTAACATAAAGAATCAACAAACTTGATGTGTTGATTTTAAAATTGTCCAGTGGTGTAGTGATTTAAGCTATCACTCAACACTCAACTTCAGGAATTCTTGTTTTTGCAAAACAGTGACATATGAATTAGAAATGGATAGTTTATTCAGAAATATTTTCCTTCTAAATACATGAATAAAAACAGGATACCATGATAACCTGTGGAACATTTGGCAAGTCTCTTCACTTCAGAATTTCATTTCCTCTCCACAGTAAGATAGCTTAAAGTTACACAGCTGAAAACCTGGATATTAAGTCCCAGGCTACTTGTTTAAAGAGCTAAGTTTTATTAATATCAATCAAGTAGACAGTTAAATTGCTTTCAAATCAAGGGCTAATTTGATTACAATTAAATAAGCTCTGTATTGTTTATTTCTAAGTGATCCGATCCTAGATAAGCAAAACTAGAAACCAATAATTGGAAGCATGAAAGTTTATAAAATTTAGTTATTACCTATGCATGGGGAATTTTTCACATTCTCCTTGTAAATTATACTCACCTAGAACTGTATTACTGGAAAAGAAGTTATTGCACAGCATGAGAAAAGGAAAGTTCTTAAAACAATGTCATATAAAGATTTTCATTTTATACAGCAAGCAGATTATGACCCAATGAGATTTTGATACTTGTCCATATTGGCCCTCACCTTTGTGATAGCCTTATGAATTGAATCTATTTATAATTCACAATTCAATGTTTATATTTACTTATTGATTTTTGTGATATCCAACTGAAAATTGATAAATACATTGTTTGTTTTCTAGTTCTTTCTCTCTGGGTCTCAGAGTTGAAATAAATTGGTGATTATTTGTAGTAGTTTGAGTTCATGCCAGGGGGATGAAACAAAAGCAATAAATTGTTCAAACTTGGTTATAAAAACCTATTTGTAGACCAAAATATTCACCAATAAAATGCATATGACACATTTGAATAACAAAATGCAATGAACATTGACAGAGAATTGAAAATCCAGCAAATCTGGAAATGGATAAATCAAAGCCAAAAATACATATATAAGTGTATTATTTCATGAATATATCTCTGTGCATATCTCATTGCTTCTTCATGTTATCCACCTCTAGGCAGCATACACAAATACATGCATACACACACACACGCGCACACACACACACACACACACACACACAAAGAGACATACAGCATTATGTCATTCTAAATTTAATAATTTTGTTTGGGGTGTATAGCAGGCTGGATGGCCAAAAAAAAAAAAAAAAGTGTACCCTAAATTTATCATGCCTTGTGCAATGTGACCTTTAAAATGTATTTGTGTTTTATGCTTGCAGATGAAAAGAAATATTTTCTGCAGGGATCCTGAGCATTCATTTAAATTATTCGACTTCTCTCAGGAAGATAAGGATCTGTTGAATAAATTGCAATAAGGTATGTTTCAAGTGTTGCTAATAATCTCGGGGCTTCCATTCTAGTTGCTCAAACCAAGAAAAAAGTGAGGTTCGATAACTCAAAAGGATTGACAAGCAGAAGTAAACAAAGAGTAAACTAACTCTTTTCTTAATGATGCAGTCAATATTTGCCAATGTTTCAGTAAAGAGCAAAACTGAGAATACTAATATCTAACTGAGCCTTAGGCTTATATTTTCACCAATGGCCATGAAGTGCGGGGCAGCTGCCTGCTCTGTAACTCTCCTTGTGGAGTAGCAGCCTCCTGTGTTTCTTCCTGTAAGCACACTGCTCTAAAGATGAAGAGCACCAGCTAACAAAAATCTTGCCTGGAAGTTCATCGCAGAGGTGACTTTCCTGACCAAAGAGAAAAGAGCAGAAAGTAAATAAAGAAGGACTAGGGGAGATAACACAATGGAGTTGCCCACACATGGAAAAATAAATAAATAGAATGGAGCATGCTTATTTTCCCTTGTACTCCAGCAAGAGAAAGGACTCTTCAATGGTTCCATTGTGATTTTTTGTAAGTTAGTACTACAGTAAGTAAATTTCTCTTGGGTGACAGAAATAGCAGCTGCACCTGGGTTTGCCCTCCTCTTAGAAGAAAGCCAGAAAATGGCCTGAACAAATACTTACAGAAAATGTGTTATTCAGACATAATGCCATACTACTCTGCTGTAAAGAAAGATAAACACGAGCTGTTCGTGAGCAAGTGGATGCCCTTGGAGATCATAAGGTGAGGTAAAGTAAGACCTTCAAACTTAAGTATGATGTGGTTGAGCTTACAGGAGAAACTCAAAATATAAACAAAGAGCAAAGTAGGAGGCAGATCACAGAAAAGAGACTTTTAGATCTTTTGCAGAAGAGAAAGGAACCAAGAGATAAAAGGGGGACAACACAGGGAAGAGAAAGAAATGAATTTAGATATGTTATGTGTAGATACACGTTGATCATGAAGAATTTAATCACTACATGTCGCAAATGTGTACCTAAAAATTAAAATTTAAAAAAAGAAGCAAGGGCAATTTGAGCCAGATTTTTGTCAAATTCCTGTTAGAAGTCTGGCATTTTCAAAACGCAACGGCATATTTGCTGTATTATCACACACCTGATCGCCACCTGGTCGTCACTCTCCATTGGTGATCTTACCGATGTTTTGAACAAACAAAAGCCCATTCTGCAGTGTAATTATTGAAGTATGAATTCTAGTATTGAATTTTTATTTGAAGATAGATAGAAAATGTTACACAAAACAACTTAGCTAGTTCTTCAATCTACTGGTTTCAGTGGGAATTTGAGACTCAAGTTTCATAAATCCAATGATTTTGTGCACTGGTAGAAAGACAACCAAGAATAGAAATTTTACTGAAAACACAGAAAAGGGATTGTACTCAATATTATGAACTGAAACAAATATATGTGGAAGGCACCAGGACCTACTAAATATTCACAACCTGATACAGCTTCTAGCATGTTTAAACAGCATTTCTTTCATATCTGTTTTTCTTCAACTGAAACTTAAATTCTTTCAAAAGAGAGTTTTGAATATTTTTGGTCATTTGGTTTGGTCAAATTTTGGTAACTCATTCTGTGGGTTTGGCACATGGAAGAAAGGGAAAATATTTAATGGACTGTACAAAGCTCTGTGGGGCTTCCAGCTCCAGAAAGAAAATACAGCTCCTCACTTAGTATCACAATATTAAAATCTCAGAGTTTCCCCAGAATAAATAGAGGCAAACTTCCTTGGTGTTGACATTTAGTAAATATTGTTTGAATAAGTGATTGAATTAATAGATTAATTATGAATGTACAAAATTAATTTCAAAATACATAGAATTCCCCATGTAATTTGAAAAATAATTATTTTTTCTCCCTTTTCCTTGTGCTCCACAAGCAACATACTGAGATTGCAACGCAATTCCTTAAGCATGGAAAGAAACCAAACAAATGACTAAGCAGAACTAGTAGCTTAAGAGAAAACTGAACTTATCTCCAACTGATTGATCTGAAATGATTAATCTCAGAAATTGGAAGTTATTTGATTTCAAAAGCATAATGAACTCAGTTCAGAGGACAAGCATTCTAACTTTAATTTTGCTTTGGCATTCATAAATCACATTTAGAGCCTTCTACATATATCCATAACACATTCTACGTTTGGGCATTAAGAGGATTTTTCCAAGAATCCTTCCTAAGAACCTATTATAAATTAGAAGAGATTAGAAATTACAACCGCCTATTTGATTAAGTGCCATAACTCTTCCACTGCCAGCCTGAGGACTGGCTTGTAGCATTTTGACACATTCATAGTTACTATTCTCGTAGGACCTGGCCTTAACAATACTGGAGTTTATTCTAACTTCTCCTTGCTGAAAGGAGGTCTGAGAATTATTGGGCTCTAAATGTTTACTCAAGGAACAGGGCAATAGATTGGAACGCATGAAGTTTTAAATAGACTTGTTGGGTCCCCGGTTCACATAGAAAAATTAGATATCTACATGAGTAAACTACTCTTTTATAATTGTTATTTTACTTAAAAACAGAGTTCTATTGTTTCTGGAAAACTGTCTATAAATTAGACTCCCCCAATGTCTACAGTGAGATAAATGTAATTTAAAGTGAAACAATATCATTGCCCCCATCTACAGAGAGTTGCAGGACATTTACCATTATCAGATTTGTGGGAAAATTTTTTTTTATGCAAAAAAAAATAGGTTTTTCCAGTTTGGTTTATCTCTGAACTGTGGCTCTATTGGTAATGACTGAAATGGTTATTATATCTGATTCACAGTTCTATTACAGTTCTTGGTAATGGAACAAATGTGCCTATCTACCCGAGACTCAGGCCCTGGTAAAAAATCTTGCACCATAAAAATAATATAGCTTTACTCAGGGAGATCTTAAGGCCTGTGGGATGCCGCCTCTTTGCTCTTTAAATTAAAAACTGAATTGAAGCACCTGGTAGTGCCAAGAGTGTAGAGAAAGAACACTTTTATGAACTGCTGTTGGGAGTGTAATTTGATATGACTCTTCTGAAAACCAAGATGTCACATGTATTAAAATATGACTACCCTGGACCTGATATTTATTTTTTCCAGGATTTATCTTGAAGACACCAGTACATAGGACTTAGGTATATATAAAGGATGGAAAACATGTCAAGCATCCCAGAGGCCCAGCACATAGATACACACAAAAACAAAATGTCATTGAAAAAATGACTAAAGCTATATTTATATGCATGGTCACTGGGGAATTGCAAAAAATTAAAGTACATTTATAGAACCAAAATATCCCAGAAAGGGACCCTTTAAAATGTGGCCTATGGATGTCATATAACTCTTGAGTGTCACTTTTGATTGTGCTGCAACTCTGAATGAACAGATACAGGACCACTTTCTACTAATTTTAAAATTCTAATTAAAATAAAGCATTTAATTACACTCAATTATTTACATACTTTATGCTTTGAGATATACACAAATATCTCAGTTATTATATTTACTTTTATCTTATATTTTCTGTTTCTTAGGCAATAAATCAGTAGATGTACAGGTACATAAACCAAGTAGCCAAAATACATGCTAATGTAAGGATTTCCAAACAGTAAAATATACATTGTTCTGTGCCCACACATGTACGCGCATACACACTTTACAGTGTTAATTATTTCCACCTCACAGTGATGTTTTGAAAGAAATGAGTCCTACAACCCTGTTCTCTTTTCTTGGGAAATGCCTGATTGGTGATTCCCAGGACCTTGTCTATGACAGGGATCAACCCTGCCTGTTGTAACTTGTAGAATTGGAAGGGGCTACACCTGTTAGAAACTGGCAACAGACGTGGAGCACAGGGAATAAAGAGCAATACAAATCAACCCATTGTGTCAGTGATCAATGGGATTAGAATGGAAGCAACGCTCTATGTGTCTTTCATCAGTCAAGGGCTACATATTTGATCCTGAGGGAAAGGAGTTGATGAATAAACGAGCAGTTAAGATGATGCCTTGCCATTGTGTCAGCTTTTGGGTTGGAACACCTGGTCGTGAAGGTGCCGATGCGCTGTTTGACATGCATGGGGCCCCTCATATATATACCTAGAAGCAGACACTCAGAGAAATGCCCTTCAAATGAACATTCTCATCCTTGCATTTGGATCATTGACAACACACCATCATCGAGAATGTTGCACGCGCAGTCACACCACAATGATGGAATAGGTGACTTCCATGAGGTAAAGAAGAAGCCCCTCCTTCTAAAGGTAAGCAGGGAGCTATGCCAGCAAACGAGATCATCCCCAAACTCCTATTGCCTTTAGCACTTTTTGTGCACATCTGTGTTGGAGCTGTGCAAGTTTAGGAAATTTCTGTCAAGAGGATCTGAATGTCTGTACATGGTGAAGTCCACTAGTCCATGTCTACTTATCATCACAATTAAATAAATGATGGTAATCTGTAAAGAGGAAAGCACGTTCCAAGTATGACCCCGGAATAAAGCCCCTTGCTGTGAGTTTCCTTGTGAAATCCTGGCAGCTCTTAAGTTCAAGGATGAAGACACTGAGGAAGAGTAAAGCTAATATGACTCCCATACTCAATATCATGGGAGCAGGAGAAACGGAGACATGAGATAAAAAATCTATTTAGAGTGACTCAAACCTTCCTCAGTACCTGGGACTTTTCTGATTCCATATAGAGCAAAACATATTGTCATGGTATATTTATGGCTTCATTTCTTAATCAAAGTGACAGCAGCAATTTAAAAAGGCTGATGCCAGATACAACTGAGGTAGTGCCCCAGAAATTCAATTTTCAAAGAGAAAAAATTCCTTTCCTATAACTAGAAGAAAAGATGAAGAGTTAGTAACTCATTTATTCATCTTCAGTTCTATTAGTTTGCTACACCCCGAGACATATAGCCATGACAGACAAGAAGACATAAACCAATGTCATAGCTGTCAGCAGGAAACACATGCACAAGTATCACATCACACCTGAAGGGGAGAAAAGTCACACTTTACATATGGTGTGTTTGTTAAGTGGCAACCATTTGGAAAACAGAGGTGAAATGAAAATTATCTGCAAAGACTCAGCTATTTCCCGGCACATTTTAGCTGAGACTGCTTAAAAATAAAATTCCGGAGAAGTCAAGCTATTTGCAGTTATATTTGTATGTGATCTTATTTTCTCCATATGTGAAGAGAGCTTTCCTGTCATGGGTAAGCACGCATCCATTCACTAGTTCAGTAAATATTTATTGAAAACATTCATCAAGCCACAAACTAGGCACTGGGGCTACCCAGGTAAATAAATACTGTCTTTTTACAGAAGGAAATAAGAACACACCCCAGGAGCTTAATATTAATAGTATATGGTGGCAATGAGAGGAACAGATGCACATTAACATAAAGATATATATGCTTGCCCACGTATACGCATATGCTATCTTGCCACACGGCAGGAGAGAAATATCAATCACACTGAAGATATTAACAGAATGTCTGGGTGGCTTCCGCCTCTATCGCAGAACATTTTATGGATGAGTTGAGTTTTGAAAAGTTTTGTGTTTTTTTTTTCAAAAATGACAGGATAAAATATGGCGGCCCAGAAGATGAGAGATATTTTCTAGTTTTGCAAAATGATGACATAAAGAATCTGAGGCGTCCTCGATGTATTTAAGCTTGAGTTAAGAACAGGCTGGGGCGATTTGCTTGGTAGAGTATCAAGTTCAGAACTAGTGCCTATGTTTTCCAAAGGATCTTCAAACAGACCCCTCCCTGCCCCCCAAAAAAAGTGATTCCACCCCACCCCACCTCAGTTATTCTTTAGGAACTAGGGATTTTTAATTGAGTCATAATATAACTATTATACTTAGCTCTAATGAATGAAAACAAACCAAAACTCCTTTTGGAAGGCTTTGACTTAAGTAAAGAGACAACGTCTTCAGTTACTTGTTAAACTTTGAAAAGTGGCTTCTTCTTACGCCCTTGTGTCCTTATCAATGAGGAAGTCCTTGCGATTTAATTCATGTGGGCAGGGAAACAGCTATCTGCCACATTGTCTTTGTGCATTCAATATAACCTAGGTTATTGTCAGCAACACACCACTTTGTTTCTCTAGTAAACAGCATCAACTCATAGGCACACTAATTGGAACAATGTAACGTATGTAATGTAAATGTCAGAGCTTGCGCCAACAAAGTAGGTTCATTGAAGCAATATGGTGCATGGATGGATAAGATGCCTCTCATCTAGAAAATGTGAGCCCATCAGGACCTTGTTTCATCTAAGAATGACTTCAGGTTTCTTCCCTAAGGATCCTGGTGTTACTGTTCAATTACTAAGACATTCAGGGACTCAATAAAGCCGTTAGCTGTTAGGAGAGAGCAAGTTAAAATGCTTCTAGCACATTGTGCTATGGGGTCACTGCTGTAGTTTTTAAAGTATCTTCTTGTTTACAAAATGCATTTAGCTTCACTGAGTTACCATCCTCACAGTGAACTTTATGGGGCTGAGGCGGTGACAGAGGGGTGAATAGAGAGGTGGAAGGTGATTGGAGTAAACCCACATTTCAAGGAGATAAGTGGCTTTCCCAAGCTAGAAAGACTAGTGAGAAGTTGGGAGTCCATGCCACATTAAGTAGCTCCTGTAGAGAATAAATCCTAGCCTCTCCCTCCAGGAAGGATCAGCCTTAGGGAAGCCTGAGCAGCCCTTGTACACTCTTACAATGGTCTTGGCTTCCACTGTGAAATGATCCACTCCCTCTGTTATCAAACTAACCTCCTCCCTGTTATCTGACATCTGGGAGCCATGAAGGTTTTATCCCTGGTCCATCTTCCTCCCTCCACGTCAGCCAACATCATTCCATCCTGCAAGAGCAATGCCAGAACAAAGCGGGATCTACTCCTCGGATGCAATATGAGTTGCAATCAAACACGAAGGTACTGGAGTGAAACACTCATGCAGGCTTTGACCTGGAGGAACCTTGGAAACATTGTGCGGAGTGCGAGAAGTCAGACATTAAGGGCTGCGTGTGGTATGGTTCCATTTAGGCGAAATGTTGAATATGAATAAGATGCGAATAGAGATCTACTTAAATTTGAATACAGAATGAGCAAATCTATAAAAAATAGGAAGTGGATTAGTTAGGAGGTGTGGAGGGCAGAGTGAGAGATTGTGGGTTGACCATTGATAGGCAGGAGATAATTTTAGGGGTGAAGAAAATATTCTGAAATTAGACTGTGCTGATGATTATATACTCTGAATGTGCATGTAAGTGAATGATTGCATGGTATATGAATTCCATCTCAGTCAAGCCGATTAAATACTCAGTGATAACTAGAAATACCAAAAAAATTATATCAGCTATGTTAATTTGCATTGGATCTAATTGCACCTAATGAGTTCACTCATTGGTTCATTTTGTGTATGTTTTAAAACATTTGGAGCTTGGTACTATTTTCATTTCTATTGTATGCGTGTATGACGAAAGTAAAGAAGAAAGTTTTTTTCTTTTTTAACCTCTTTTAATTAGAGCGTGTCTGCAGGGCACGAAGTTCACTTTCCTCTTGGGGTGTGGGTACCTGTGCCTAACAGAGCTCTCTTTAAAATCCCCTCCCACCCCCTACCTCCTTTAACAACAACAACAAGAATGAAAGTGGGGAAAAGGGGATTTATAAAAGTTAATTTGATAGGATTACACAGTTGATAAATGACGGAGTTAAGATTATGAACTAAGGAAGTCGGTGTGTCAGAACTATTCACAGAGCTACTTGGTAACTTCTGTGTTACTCACAGCTTTAGTCTCATGCTCTGTAGTCCTGGGGACAAGGAGTGAGTTATCACGGGCAGGACTCAGCCTTGCATGCTGTTGTGTTCAGGGGTATGGTTGGGGCCGAATGTGAGTATACCCTCCAGTTGCTAAGCTGAAATTCATACCCTCCCATTGATTCCAAAAAGCCAGGTTCAGATGGCACAGGAACAAGTACTTCTCTGTATTTCTCCTGTTTTCAGGCCAAATACTTCAGACAAGATGCATGGCCAGGGCTGCAGAACACAGGCAGAGCTCTTTGTAAATATTAAGCGCAGAGCTAAAGAGAAAAGGCAAGAGCCAGGAGTGTGGGTGCGCACCTGCAATCCCACTACTTGGGAGGCTGAGGCAGGAGGATTGTGTTGAGCCTGAGACCAGCCTGAACCTCACAGTGAGACCCTATTGTTCTAAATTAAGGCTCAAGAAACATTTATATAACCAAATGGGCCTCAAGAGATATTATTTGCTTTCTACAAATTCATTATTTGGTTACAAGGCTCAAGGGGGTGCTTTGTATACCTTCAAAAAAAAAGGGTCATGAACACAGTTTCTAATGGGATATTTCTGCTGAGGTCTTAAAGCTTTTTTTTTTTTGACGACCTCATTGGAGTTTGGACTTGGGCCAGACCCTGAGCCTTACTCTCCTGCTCAGAGGAGATTACATTCTTTTGGGCCAAAGCTTCAGGTCATAATCTTGTTTGGATTTCGTCCATGGTTAACTTCTTGTCTCCAAGCATGCCGATGTCTAACTCCATGCCTAGCATTAAAACCTGAACTTTTCATTTTAAAGGAAAAAAAAAAATGTTTAGCTTTGGCTCAATGTCATCAAGGCAAGGAAGTCCCCTAAGACTGGGAGGATGACATCTGGTTTTGGATGAGGTCTCCAGGTAGCAAAGGCAAGACAGGTGGCATTACACAATCCCAGACCCGAAGTGATTCTATAACGCTACAGTGATTAAAGCAGCGTGGTATTGGCACACAAAATAAAGCCATATGGGTCACCGGCGCAGAACAGAGGAAACTAAAACAGCCCCAGGTTGGGACAGCTATCTGGTCGTTGACAAAGGCAGAGAAAACAAGCACTAAAGGAAAGATAGCACCATTAGAAGTGGTGAAGAGAAGATTGGATAGCCACACATGGACAACTGGATCTGAATCTGTGTCTCTCATCATGGACTGCACTAAAAGCAGTGTGAACCTAGGCTTTAGGGAAGGAAAGCAAGCCTGTGAGATGGCTTTCCTTGTCAGAACTTTGTAGTGTAAGAATTTATGCTTCAGACTAAAAAAACCCTGTTGTTTTACATACTTTCTTTTTTATATGTTTAGTATAGGGTCTACAGGTTCTCATTATGTAGATAGGACCCTGTGATTCTCGGGTTTTCAGCCTCCCAAGCACTGGGATTACAGGTGTGTGCCACCACACCTGGTCTCAATTGCTCTCTCAGCATGCCCTGGGGGCGGGGCCAGCACAGCACACCAGGGATCAAACCCTGGTCCCTGCACTCTGCCTAAGCAGACGCTTTAGTCTGCTGAGCTGTCTGGCCAGCCCTTGCATAGTTATTAATAATTTATGGCAAAGAGTTTTGCATATGTATTGTGACTTTTTATGTTTTGAGTGAATAAAATCTGATCCAAATAATTTATCAATTAATCAGATAATTTTGATACTATATACACCCATATATGAAGCAGTTTATTGTTTCATAAAAATCAGAATATATCAGAATAGGAAAGCGTCTGCCATGGCAACACATAGAGGTGGAACGGCTGGAAAAACAGCCATGGATGCTGAATGAACTGATGGTATCTCTCATTCTTAGGCTCATAGCCTTATGCTTCTCAAAGCCGGATTCTTCTCAGCAAGGCTTTCACCTGTGGTGGCCACAGACTCTCCACACACAGCTTCAGGCTTACTTCCTACCAGCTTGGGAACCTCAGTCACCAAGGGCTACCATGGCCTTTGAATGCTCTGCTTTAATCACCTGTGCCCTCATGACCAAGTAGGCTGACTGAGGAGGAAGCTCTGTGTCCCATTGCTGTGCTCCTGTAAGGACCCTTGGGATAGCACCGGAACACACCAGATGATCCAGCAATGTCTCCTCACCTCAGATCCACTGAGCTAGTGACAGTGCCAAGGCTCCTCTTGCTATGCAAAGTGACAAGTGCACACATTCCCAAGGCTGGAATATGAGGATTGGTTGGAGGATCATTAGCCTTCCAGGGTAATAACACCATGTTCCTTGAATGCTGTTGGTTTTGTTTATCCTACTTAATCAGAACTGTGCCATGTGATAGTGGTTGTGGGGAGCTAATTTAAACCTCATTTTCTTGAAGAACAGGATGGATGTTTCACCTCCCATACCAGGAAAAGTGTGTAAGGGGATAAGCTGATTTTTCTTCTGCTGCAGTGTTGCAGAAAGAAACAGGAAGTTATCTTCCTCGGTCCATCTTCTTGATTCATAAAAGTGTCAATATTCGTACCTCGTTTGAGAAATTCTGCTTCTAACCAAAGAACAGGAATTCCACCCGTAAGCAAATCAGTTCTTTCCCAGCTGTTTCTACATATTCAAACAGAAACAGTAAACCAAAAGAGTTACACGAACAGTTTAAACTATCAACTTCTACTGGCTCAGTTATCTCACTATTTCAACAAGCATCTGTACACAATATTAGTCTTTATTCTCTGCTTCCTTTTTAGTTCCTTTGACACTGGTCATTGTTGCCTTATAAGAAGCCCTCCCTTTAGTTCTTTTGTGTCTTACATTCAATTCAGCAAACGTTCCATGAGCAAGGCCTAAAACTTTGCTCACCCTTTAGGGTGGTTAAAAAGACAGAAAGCAAAGACTCTCAGCCCCATGGAGTCTTCTGTTCCAAGAAGTGAGAAGATGAAGATCCTCAAGAAACTGCACAGTGTGGTAGGTCGTGAAGCTCTTGACCAAAGTCCAGAGATGGTGCATTTTTAAAGGATTCAAAGAGAACGAGATGATGAATTTGGAAAGAATTTAGGGAAAATGTCCTATAGGAAAGAGCTCTGGAGGACAGATGGGAATTTTTAAGGCAGAACTGGAGTAGGAGCAGAGGACCTGTCAAAAATACAGCCAAGGAGGAAGCAAAACCTAGAACTGTGGGACTCCTGTCCAGTCTCCAGAATTGGGAACAGGGTGTGTTTCATTTGCTCAAAAGAACTTAGAGTAAAAGGAACATTTCTTTTTGCCCAGGAAGTATCTTCTTTTTCCATGCCAATAACCTAGACTTGGACTAGAGTATTTTTTTTACTTTTTTTATTTATTTTATTTTTTTATTTTTTGTTTCAGAACTTTTGTTTGTTTATTCACTCATTTTTATGGCCGGCTCAGCCCGCCCTGAGGGCAGGGCTGGCGCAGCATGTGGTGCCGGGGATCGAACCGCGGTCCCTGAAGCCGCCCAAGCTTTCCCAAGCAGGCGCTTTAGACCACTGAGCCATTCCGCCAGGCCCCTGGACTAGAGTATTAATGAGAACACCTACTGACGTTTCCATCGCAAAGTGGGGGTGAGGAGATGGGGGAGGGGTGAGAGGCCGTTACCGCCATCTAGTGTAGAAAAGGCAAGAAGGATAAACCTACACCGCGCTGAGCATCCTCCCTATACAGTATCTCACCTCTAATGCTAAATGTGCCGCAGGTTACAAGTTTAAGAGCACAGCTCAGTGGTAGAACCTTCTCCTTGACACACTGAAGGCCATGGGTTCAACTAGACCCTCCTCCATGAAAAAGGAAACCCAGTATGATTACGTGAGGTTATGAGGTTGTACTAGCGTTTTCCATATTTTAATTTAATTAATTAATTAATTAATTTGTTTGTTTGTTTGTCTTTTTTGAGACAGGGTCTCACTGTGCAGTTGAGGCTGGCTGTGAGCTCACTTTTGTAGCCCAGGCTGGTCTCGAACTCGCACCGATCCTCCTGCCTCAGCCTCCCGAGTGCTGGGATTATAGGCGTGCACCACCACGCCCAGCTACTACATTTTCCATATTTTTATACATAAGAAAATGGAAGTCCTTGGGGATGGCCTCTTCCATGTAGGAATACGTGGCCGCACAAGGCAAGGCCCATGTTGCAAGGCATCATGGATGTGAATATAATCAAGTAGTTAAGTAGTCTCTGAAGATGTGCCTGGCAATATTGGAGCTGTAATTAAATGACTATGTGTGCGTGGTCCTTGGCACAGTACCGGAAAGACAGTATACACTGAAGACACGCGCCTCGCCCCTTTGCATCGTAGCTGGTATTCCCCGCTGTGGGTAAGCCTTCGTGGGAGTTGCAGGGGGAAACGCAGAGGGCAACTAGAGAAGCTGGCAAGGGAGGGAGCGTGTCGGCGTGTGTTGTGGAGATTCCAAGGAGAATCTGCTTTTGAAGAAGAGAATGTAATCTTCACCTAGCTACCAGGTAGGGAGCCACGGCAAGCTCAGGAAAGACTGTGCTTGCTTCAAGCTGACAAACGGAGACACAGAGATGGAAAGCGATTCGTTCAAGGTCACATTACACTGTAAGCCAGTGTTCAATACTTGGAAAAGGAAAAGCATTGACTGTCCAAAGATACAGTAACTGAATCTCTCTAAGAAAGATAAGGAAATGACATTTCCCTTAATAGCCTGCCAAGAAACAGCTTCAACATTCAATTTGCTGTCTATTTATACAGAGGAAAATAATTCTAACCTCTGATCAGACATTCTGGCTGAGTATGACTGGTGGAAACATGCATGGAAGAAAAGTTGTCCAGAGAGCACAGGGTGGGATCTATTCTCTCTGACCTACTCATGAGATTATTAATGGCAAATTCAAAAGTGGACTGGCCAGTCAAGTGCCTGTGCACGAAAGAGAATACATAATAGCTGACGTCGTGTGTAGCTTCTATCCTAGTAGAGCTAATAAACGAATGCTGGCAGAGGCATGCAACTGTGCTAACTGTATTATTTTGTTTTAAGCTTCAAAAGTCTGTGGGCGAGATGTGGCTGGTTATAGGTTACATTTGAAGCTTGAAGAGGTTAAAAAACTTACTGAAGGTAAGAAGCTAAGCTAACAGCTAACCTGGTGATGGACTTGAGCTCCAGAATTTTAACCAAAATTACGTAGGTATGATCTAAGCTACAAGCATTCATTCTTCCTTTCTGTTTTTTAGTTCTGTCTTCGTTAGAATCCAAAGAAGTCCAGACCCATAGTCAATATTCAATTAATTCCTAATAAGGGTTGCCTGAGAATTTCTATAAGAGCAACATGCTTCGTTCTCAGATTCATACTTATGCCTGAATCGAAAGCACCCAGTTGGATCTAACTTTTACCATTTCAGCCATTCTTTCAAAACTTGCATTCAACACCTGCTTTATGGTGGGTACCACTCCGTAAAGAGAAGATACAATCAGGAAGAAGAAAGTGAAAGCCCAATCCGGGATTCCAGGGGAAATAGAGCATCCAGCAGAGGCAGGAAAGCAGTTCAATAATAAGATATTAAGTAAGTACTCTATAGAAAAGTAAGACGCAGTGATGGAAATAGACACTAGAGGAATAATTTAGTTGACCAGAAGAACTGGTACCATTCAGGAATCCAAAAGAGGACTGGCCAAATAGCTCAACTTGCAGACACAAGGGTTAGAGGTTTCATTCTGGGGCCTGCCATGACAGCCTGGCCTCTGGGGCGTGCTGAGATGGCAACTGAGACTGGGCATGGTGGCACATGCCTGTAATCCTAGCTATTAGGAGATCATAAACAGAGAGAGTGCTATGAGTCCTATCAAATAGTGAAACCCTGAACACTGTTTAGACTCTTGCATAAATCAATCAATAAATCAATAAGTAATCAGAAAGGTAGAGCCCTGGTATCTACAAAAAAAAAAAAAAAAAAAAAAAAAAAAAAAAAAAAAAAAAAAAAAAAAAAAAACAGAGGGAAACACTCTGAGCAGAGCCAGGGGATCCAGAAAGAGGCCCTTAAGACAGATGAGGCTAAAGAACAGAAGCATCTTAGAGAGGTGAGGCTGAAGAAACGCTGGAAGGAGACAGAAGCCAGGAGAGGGAGATCTTACACGTTGGCATTGCAAATTAAATAATACCTTTATGCCTAACGTGATGAGAGCCCTTGGGATGAGTCTGATCTTTCCCAAGAAGCTGTTATTCCAAAGAATGGCTTTTGCAAGAGAGGAGATGCCAAGGATTCCAAGTAAAAGCAACTGTACCTCAGCTTCACCAGTTACTAGTTCATATGGATAAGGCAGAGCACAAGAGCCCCCAGCCACTTGCAGAGCCTTCCTTTATATCTGAAAGGTATGCGTTCTACACTTCAGTCAATCAGTGGGTGCCTTTCAGGTGCATATCGTGTTACAAGGAGCTGCTGTTTTTCTTGACTTTTCTATATGTTCTCCTTGGGAAATTAATTCATGTCATTTCCACTTGAACTCCTGTGGCATTTGACTGCATGAGTTTGTGGAGGCCCTCTTCTAAGACTGTAAGCTTAATTTAAATACACAGTTTCTCAGCAGCACCTTAAGGAACAGAATCTGAACTGCAGGAGACAGAGGATCCTTTAGGACTTTTAAGTTGTTCTTGGAAGATGGCCTGGTTCAGGTTGGGAGACCTTCAGGAGGGCCTTCTGAAGTAGGGGCCTTTGCTGAGCAATGGTAGTAGTTTGGTTCTGAATGTATCTTCAGTGTTGCCTCTTGCTGTAGAAGAACACTTGAGCGAGTACATTAGTTACCTTATTCTCATCTCTTGCAGCTGGGTCAGAATGCCTGACACCTAAGTTTAAACAGGGAAAGGCTTATGTAGCTCACAAATTGTGCAGGTTTTAGTCACAATGGACTGGCGCCAAGGCAGAGTGGCACATGGCAGAGGGCAAATGTTCATGGGAGGATGGAGAGAGAAAGTGAGAGAGAGAGAGAGAGAGAGAGAGAGAGAGAGAGAGAGAGAGAGAGAGAAGGGGAGAGGAAGAAGAGGAGGGGAGGGGAAAGGAGAAGAGGAGACTGAGACAGAGGAACAGAACAGAAGACCAGCCCATTTCTGTGCTTTACGTTGTATGCAGGTAGACAGGTTACCTACGCTAGGATGGGTATAGTACTCATACATTGAATTCGAGCACTCTGAACCCCAGCATTAAACTGAGAATCAGGGCTGGCCGAATAGCTCAGGGGATTATAGTGCCTGCAAGTAGACACAGGGTCAAGGTGTTTGATCCTCTGTCCTGCTGCTCTGGTCCCATCCTCAGGAAGCCTGAGACTGAGCATGGTGGCATGCACATATAATTCCAGCTCTTGGAAAGCTGTAAACATGCGGATCACCATGAGTCCAATCTAGTAGTAACACCTTGAACACCCTGTAGACCTGCGCTAAATCTACTACTACTACTACTACTACTACTACTAATAATAATAATAATAATAATAATAATAAACAAGAATCAGTCATAAACTCTGGATTCAGTTATCAAGCCCCACTTAAAAGTCCAGGAAACTTGGGGAACATCTAGACACAAACCATAACAGCGAGTCTTTGTAAAGTGCCAACAATTTCCCTTTAGAATTTTTGTTTTTGCCTTTTTTACACTGCTTGGACATAGAGAAAATATTCTGTAGTTGGAAACAACCATTTTGTTTTATGAAGGGTTGACTAATGCATCATGCCGTTCTGCTGATCTATAGGATGGCACGTCTTCAAGGAGAAATATTCTGATAAAAAAAGCAAATCCTGAGCTCAGAGGATTCTCATAGAGAAACCGTTGATCAGGTCTCAGAGTTCAACAGCTTCTATGTCAAGTAAGTGAATAAATACCACTGAATACAGCAGTATACAGCTCTAATCTCAGAACTCCCGGATGCTGCTGCGGAAGGATCACAAATGACAGCCTGGGCTGGACAACTGAGTAATGTAGCAAGACCCTGTCTCAAAACTTAAAAAAAAAAAAAAAAATCGTCAATCTGGGTTTGGAATATGGCTCAGCATGAAAGTGCTGCCGTTAGGCCTCCGTGCGACAATAAATACGTGAATAAAGACAGACCCAATCATTATTTGTAGCCTTGTAATGTGCTAGATATTTATATTTTAAAATGAAATCAAGGCCACGTGTGGTGGCTCAAGCCAGTAATCCCAACACTTGGGAGGCTGAGGCAGGAGGATCACTGCGAATTCGAGACCAACCTGGGCTACAAAAGTGAGCTCAAGGCCAGCCTGAACTGCATAGCGAGACCCTGGTTCAAAAAAAAATTATATATATATATATATATATATATATATATATATAATCAAGTAAAATAAGAAAGAAAATCCACAATGTCATTACTGTAAAAAAAAAAAAAATGGGAAAAAACAACCCTCAGTTAAAGAGTTTTGCTCCAAATTCTCCTAGTTAATAAGCCAATTCTCTATTTTTCTTTGAACTTATTTTTCTTATTTTGCTATAGAAGCACAGCGAATATTTAATCAGTGGCAATGCTTAGGAACTGTAGATTTAATTTAAAATTGCTGGGAGGAGTTAGGGACAAGCAGTAGCCTAGGTGTGAGCAAACTGAACAGCAAGTAAATTGCCACCCAGCCAGGCAACCCATTACATGTCCAGAGAGCAACGCTGGTGGAATACACTTCATTGCATTAAGTGAGGACTTAGCGCTGCCTCCATACAAGAGTCATGCATAGGGACGACTAGCATTCAAGTGAACGAATCCACTTTTGTAGATTCCCACACAGGACAATTTTCATACCGACGTCGTTCCCTCCAGTTCCCAGACTGCTGCTCTAGCTTAGGTCTTCATACCTTCTCATCAGTTCGCAATTTCTCTTGGTCATCCAGTTATTCTTTTCTGATGCATTGGTGTACCACCCGGCGATGCCTGTTGTATACTCTAAATCCGTCGTGTCACTCCTTCATTTAATATGCCTCAAATATAACCCTTTATCTTTCATCCAAAAGATGAAAGACAGAATGGAAGGAAGGAGGGAAGAAGAAGAAGAAGAAGAAAGAAAGAAAGAAAGAAAGAAAGAAAGAAAGAAAGAAAGAAAGAAAGAAAGAGAAGGGAGGGAGGAAAGGAGGCAGAGGGGAAGGGAAAAAGGGAAGGAAGGCAGGAAGGCAGGAAGGCAGGCAGGAAGGAAGGAAGGAAGGAAGAAAGGCAGGCAGGCAGGCAGGCAGGCAGGCAGGCAGGCAGGAAGGAAGGAAGGAAGGAAGGAAGGCAGGAAGGAGCAACCACTGGGCTGTTCTGCACAGGTTCACCATTTGCCGTTTTGTCTCCTTCCGCCATAAATTTCATTAAGTTTCAGCCCTAAAAACATTTTATTTTGCCTGACACACAAGCAATGAATGTTTTCCAAACTCAGGCCTCCAAAATTCCAAATTTGCTTCATGTCATTCCTGACCAAGGGCGCCGTGTGCTTCTTGGTTTCTCCTCTGCTCCTTTGTGAAGTGTACACATCTCTAGGAAATGGTGAGAAGGCACCAATTATTGTATCCAGTAATAATATACCCACAACCCTGTGAAACGGATGCTCAGTGTGCGCTGAAGCAAGTATCTATGAAACAATAAATAAATAGATTGGATTAAATTGCCAGCTTCCATGTGCAATTTGCTTTGTAATGGTGAATACAAAGGAAAGGTCTTGCAAAAAGGAATGTGAGTCTCTTCAAAGACAATTTTATTTTCGTGCCATAAGTTTACCACTCTTCTATCCAATCACATGCAATGTAAAAAGTTGGGGATAGGAGCCCAGCAGGATGGCTCAGTGGTCAAAGGTGCCTGCTTAGGAAAGCTTGGATGGCTGCAGGGACCGCGGTTCAATCCCTGGCACCACGTGCTGCGACAGCCCTGCCCTCAGGGCAGGCTGAGCCGGCCATAAAAAATAAATAAATAAACAAACAAAAGCTCTGAAACAAGAAAAAAAAAATTAAAAAAAAAGAAAGAACTACTTCTAAAAAAATAAAAAATAAATAAAAAGTTGGGGATAGGTAGAATGGAGGAATTCCTGCGGCTTTTTATTATGTAACTCTTAAAATCGGTAAGAAAAGGAACACTACAAAGCGACATTATGTGCGAGCATTAACTACAGTGAGACTCTGAATTTCACTGTGGCATAATTGTTATCCCAATCAAAACGTGAACTTCCCTAACAGTTCTAGCACATTTGTTAAAAAGCCTTTTCAGAAACACTGTCAACTGAAGAATGAAATAAAATGTCAAACACTCCATCACGTCCTAGCCATCGGCATTCAGTCAGCGCAAACAGTCAGTTCGCAGGCAGGAACGCACCTGGTTGTCCAGGCCTGCCATGAGGACGACTGCTTTCTTTGTGACTAACCCTAAAAATGCATGGCTAAAACATATATTGAAAAGATGTATATCATGGGTCAAGGGAACCCCACCTCACTTTGGTTACTACTTTGAAAACCCATATTTCTCTACATGCATTACACTTCTTTATGGGAGAATTATTTCCTTGATACAATAAACATGTATTTGTTTTCAGTGTAGATAAAAGACAATATTTTTTCCCAAATATCTGCAGCATCTCCCTTCCTCTCATTTTTCTTCCCCCTAAAGTGTTATGCTTGCTGACAACCTGGACAGTAAAAAAAAAAAAAAATGCAGATCATTTTACATGATTTAAATCGTCTTCTAGGAAATGAGCCGAAAGTCTTGAAATCGCAGCTGTGCTAATGAATCTGCAGCGTAAAGAGAACCGAATTTTGTAATCTTTGGCGCTTCATTTTCAGACCACAACAATAGTAATTCCACTGGGAAAACAAGGCTATCTTGTCTGGAATCCGCACTGCATGGCTAAAGCTGAAATACAGTGACATTCTGAAGGAGTTGTTTAGTATCAAGGGTGGATTTAGCTGGATAAAATGCAGCTGTCTTCTCCAATTACACAACTGGATTCACACCATCTACTAATTCCTGGTAGGGTTTTAAAGACACCTTTATAGGCAATTTTCTTCCTAGTGAAAAGATTCCTAATTTAAGCGGTACAAAAATACCGCCATCTTCTAACTATGCATGTATGCCAGATTTCTTATACAAATATTTGACAAAAGAAATTGCATTTTACAAGTTCTGGGTCATCATTTAAAAATGGTTATCAAAATAACTGGGTCTAAATCAATCCAGGTATGTTTGCCAAATTGTCAATAGCTGATTTTTTCAAAAAAGTTTCTTAGTTTAAGTCATAACTAGAGTTTGTCACGTTGCTTCTTTAGTTTGTTATTAAAAGAAAAAAATCATTGTCCCACTAATGTCCATTCTTCCCAGGTTTTATTTGTAATTCTTATCTTTAAAAGAAATATATATATATATATATATATATATATATATATATATATATATAATTGATATATCTCGGTGGTTTAAAGTGTCTGCTTAGGCAAGCTTCAGCAAAGAACAGGGACTGTGATGAGATCACCAGCACCACATGCCATGCCAGCCTTGCCCCCAGGGCATGCTGAGCCTACCACAGTCAATCAATCAATCAATCAATCATCAATCAGTCATCAATCAATCAAGACTTTTCACCTACTTGCAAAGTCTCAATTCTCTGGATCTCCTCATAGCGTCTAGTACTTGCTCTTCCTCTCCTCAGCTGCATACATGAGTGGACTGAGTTTTAGCTGTGCTGATCATTCAATATGTATTTAATAAAGGTCCTGTTCTCCATCCTATAGATGGAAAGTGGACAACTATTCCATCAAATGTGTATTCGCATGGGTTTTCTGCTTGCTCTGGTTCATTCCTTATTTAGAAGTGGCCACTGCTTCCTGTGTCCCCATTCCCAATCCACTGCGGTCACTGCTTAGTACACGACCACCATGACTTAAATCAACATAACTATCGAGCCATCTCCATTCCAAATCAGATAGACATTCCCTTACCTCAGTCACTTGAAATTCACTGAGACCCCAGCGTCAGGCCCTGGATAACCAATGTTGACACTAATAAGTTATAAAATAAACAATTATTCTTCAAATTCACTAATGTATTTTTTCACGTTCATCTTAGCTATTTAGAGGCCCAATGTCCTTTTAAAAGTATTTGCAAGTAGATTTCTAGGTGTTGTGGTTCCTTGTCATGAGGAGGGAATTGAATTTTCCCTCATCATTTCTTCATTTAGAATTTTTCTCTGCTTTCACTTTCCCAAACTAACTGGGATTAAGGAAGTAGAGTAAGAAGAAACACTAGTCCTGTGTGACGGGAATGTGAGAGAGGTCTCTGTGATTAACTGGACACATGCATAAGGCATTCCTTAGGCAGCATCAACAAATTTCCACAGACAAGTAGGAATTACCAAGAAGCAATGGTGTCCTCCAGAAAGCCTAGAATATACTTGCAGATTGTTATTCATCTTTTGAAGACAATGATTGAATAATCTGAACATGGAAAATTTTCTTTCTAGTAAACTCCAATAACTGATGAGGAAATTTGTTATCTATGAAAAGTAGAAGCAGTAATGGATGACGGTGATGAGCCTGCTTCTTCAATCTTTTGGTTTGTAACTTTTGCAAGAATGAGCTCCCATGTAAAGCTGGGGCGCCCTCCTCATCTCTTTACATGGCATCAACCAAGTGATTTCTTTTTAACAAGTGATTAACTCACACTACAGTGCAATGGTTGAAAAATATACTTATTCTCTACTTATTTTCTGGAACTTTTGCCATTGCCAGGACATATACTGGAGTCAGCTGGTAAAGGTTGAGATTATAGAGTTGGGGCACTCAGGGACTTCTGCCATGACCATTCTGATCAGTCAACAATGAGCCTCACAAAAGACCAGGAAACCTGTTAACTTATGTCTAACTGCCCTTCAACTCGTGAGAAACAACAAACTTCTGCTACTTTCAACTGCCAAAATTGGTCATGTTTTATTGTACATCAATCGCTAACTCGTTTCAGAACCTTTGTTTATTCACTCATTTTTATGGCTGGCTCAGCCCACCCCGAGGACAGGGCTGGCACAGCATGTGGTGCCGGGGATCAAACCGCGTTCCCTGCAGCCGCCTAAGCTTTCCCAAGCAGGGGCTTTAGACCACTGAACCATCCCACCGGGCCCTCAATCGCTAACTCATTCAGAAGTTGTGCAGCTGTGAGCTCTGATGGAGTGTGTTTGGTTGGTAGAATTTTCTCTACATTTTTCAAAGTGAATGTTTGTCAAGAGCATCTTACTTTTGTAGCAATTTGTATTCCACAGTGAAAAAGAATGTTATGTAAGCAAAAACAGAGGTAGGTTCTTCTGTTTCTTAACGCCAGAATCTCAGACCTTTATCCTCTTGGCAAGGTGCTAAGTATTACACAAAGAAATACAAAAAATTTCCTTTGAGATCAATCATGGTTTAGAGGGGAATAAATACAGGAGATAATTTTACCATCCAGTGTATGCATGTTTTAACAATCACGATATGAGTGGAAATAATCTGAGTTAAAATCTTGTCTTCTTTTCTTCCTAGGTGAGTTGATGCCTCAAGACTAGCTTTCTCAAAGTAGAATTGTAATGTTATCTTTTCCTCTGTGAGATTGTTGGGAAGATAGCCTGAACTGAGATCATACTGAGTCACATCTGGGATTTAGAAGCTCCCATTAGACATTAGTTATTAGTTTGTTTGTTTATTTATTTATTTATTTATCTATCTATTTGTCTTTTTTGAGACAGGGTCTCTGTGCAGTTCAGACTGGCCTTCAGCTCACTTTTGTAGCCCAGGCTGGTCTCGAACTTGCACTGATCCTCCTGCCTCAGCCTCCAAGCCTCTGGGATTACAGGTGTGTGCCACCACGCCCGGCTTGTACACATTTTTAACGCATGAAGTCACAACAAAGAAATGTACTCTGTGAGAAGGGCTGAGCAGAGGGACAGCCAACATAAAGGGTGTCAGTTAATACAGAAAACTAGACCTTTATGAATTTACTTGGAACTTAGACACCACATCTACATTCCCAAAGGATAAAGCACCAATGCTGTTTGGATATATCTTCTAGTTTTGAAATACGTCTGTGGACTATTCTCCAACACCATACATGCATATTGTAAATTCTCCATGAGTTTAGTATTTTATTTTATTATTATCTTTTTAATGAGCAGAACATATTTATTGAGGGTAAGAAAGCTCTTGTTTCAGAAAGGGACAGGAGGGTGGCCCCGAGTAGGTGTGCCCCAGAAGCTGTCTCTTGCAGAGACTTTTATAAGAGAAAAACCATATGGGGATGCAGGTCTAAGGTTGTGGAGTAGACAACGGAACTCGCTTGGGTGGGGTAAAACTATGGACAACCAATGAGATAAGAGCACCATTGCTCAGGTAGACTTGATTAAAATCCAGATCCAGTGGGAAGGCAAGTCGTGCAGGAAGTGGGCCAGCACATCCCCTATTGAGCTTGGGCTGGTGCCAGTTTCCAGGCTCTTTGAAAGTAGTTGGTACTTTCTTAGAATATCAATCCCTGATGCCCATCCCTAGGGAAGTATGGAGTTGTTATGTTTACTCTTGTCTTGAGATCTGGCCCACAGCAGAGGAGAGTCTGTCTCTAGTTGAAAAGTCAAATTCTCTTCCATGTTGGAGCCCTGGCCCTGTCTTACTGCCTGTAATATTTCTATCTAATTCAGCTGCCTACAACACTCCCCTGCTGAAGCTGTAACCCAAACTTCTGTGAGGTGACCATGGGTGATGACCGGTGGAACTTCCTCAGGCTGAAAGGGGTCATAGAGTTAATAATGTTAATATCAAAGATGTTTTCAAGAGCTCTAATTTAACGAATTCATCTTTGGTCGTTGTGTGGCAGGAAAAGCAACCTTGACACGGTGACTTCACTGGATACTGTGGTCCCCGTGTAGTAGTAACATTAGGAACAAAAAGGAGATCCTTTATTATCCTTTATTCTCAGGACTTATAGCAAGGAACAGAGATTCAAACTTTAAGAATGTATTGTGCCTTGGTTGAGAATCCTAAAGCCTATTAAATCCCACCAATAAGCACAATGCCCACGTCTATATTTTCCTGATTTTTAAGCAAGGTTGGTGAATTCATTCTATTTGCCATTGTGTATTTCTGATTACAAGATGCTGTCCCCTGCTGTTTGCTAAAGATTACGCCACCTAGTCACACAGCGAGATAATATAATTTTATTTCACGACTGACATGTCTAAAATTCTGAGGAGAATCAGTGTACAGCCCTGTACGACCACAGAACACACTCGTGGTGCTAGCACCACGACACCATCTCGCTCACATAAAACATCTCAGCCTAGCTGCGTTTTGTCCACCACATAACGTTCACCTCTAGGCAGACTAAGAGTATGTGCCCAATTACTTGTGAAACAGTTATTCCTTCTAAAAGAGACGCCGTGAGAGTTTTCCATGAAAAATGCCCTATTGTCTACTGCGTTGCTGTCTTTATTTACCTTGCTACCAACAGGTAAATCGGCACGTGTCACTTCCATGTTTATTCGAATTGCCTTTCAGTAAGGTTCATTAGGGTCAAAGAGGGCCATGCCATTTCCAACATGGTTACACGCTGAGCCCTGGATGATTTTGCCATGTTCATGGTGGCCTCAGAAGCACCAGCCATATTACCACACGTTGGACACAAGAGGAAATACGAAAATACGAGAAGTGAACTCTTCAGGTCCAAAGCACGGCAGTGATGTACCATGCACCTAGCTTAACTTCGCCCTCACATAAAATGTTTTAGGATCACAGCTCAGGATCTAACAGGGTGATGGATGTGAGATGTGGATCAAAAGGCCACACATGTGCAGCACGAATGTGTCGCCGATGTGGGAAGAGGTCCTGCAGCTGCTGCAGGTGAACGTAAACAGCGTTAGTAAATCTTTCACTCTTCTTTCGGGTTAACTAGCACAGATGTTCTATGATCTTTTCTGTGATAGATTAATTCTCCCTGAAAGGTGTTAAAGATGTTTAGAAGGTTGTTAACAATTAGTTTTGTGGAATAATAATAATATTAAAAATGGCCTTCTTACTCTCAGATTCTCTGAAAAGAGAATTTTCATTTCAGGTGGCTATTTTCAAGTGTGTTTAAGAATTGGAGGACGGAAGTTTTGGAAACCGTTTACAGGTGCTAACAAATGCATTTTAAAGTGGTTTATGAGTTGGTAGACTGTAATTGAAAACATAAATTTATGTTATCTACTGCCTGTGGTGTTTCGAAACAGGCAGCGCTTATTCAAAAGAAGCAAGGTCACCAGCCCTCGTGGTGACTTAATCCGTAGCTACTCCGAAGCTCGGCAAAACAAGATAGAGAAATTGCAACTCAAGGGGAAGAAAGACCTTCCTGGAATAAACTGACTTCTGAGAACCACGTGAATCATATCTTTTGGCCCCCCAAGGAGATTCTCAAATGTTCATTTTGCAAGGCTAAGTGAGGCCTTATACTACAGTGGTAACAGAAAAGAACAAAAAAGTCGGGGCGCGCTGGGTTTGCCGACCATGTCCCTTAGTAAAAATGTTCCTTTTGGATACAACCTCTCATCCTGGTCTACTCAACTTTGTTTATAATTATTTTTGAACCAACTACATAATTCTGATCTCTCAACAATGAAAGAAACCCAGCACAGAGATACTTACTTGGGAAGGGTGAAATAGAAAACTTTGTGTACCCTCTTCCTCTCTTAGATATCATTTTGTTTGATTTTCTTACACCCTTGATCCATGAGGTTCAGCCATCGTCCTTAACTTCAGCCACCTCACATCTCAGCATCCTGTAGTTGAATGGCATAACACGAATAACCCTAGCCCACCGAAAGGGTCTGCAGACCTTGACAGAGGCGAAAAGGGCGCAGCGCGAATACCGTATTAACACCACGGTCTGTGACCCCTTCCCTCCTCCCCTGGAGGCAGAGGCTGCAACAGACCACGCGCTCCTTTAACGCGACTTGATGGAAAACCCTACACCCAGGAGCGAGGGAAGCTGGAATGGAGTTGTCAAGCTGTCCTGGATGTCTCGTACAAACCGAACAGGCCAATTTACCGCAACGCTGCCCGGGCTGAAGGCGCCTATCTCGCCTTTACAGTCGCTTCCTGCCAGCGAGATTATCCTGCTCCACCACAGGCTCCCGCCCAGGCAGTTTAGGCAGCACTCCCGAGTCTTCCTGAGGTGCCGATTCGAAGGAGTAGAGCTGCCGCGCTAATCCTCACCTTGGGACCAGCCTGCTGCACTTGGGAGAGACTCCTACCCTCCCGCAATCTGAAAGCAACGGCTTGGTATGCCTGGTGACAATTTTGAATCTTAGTGGTGATTGGATTTCAGTTTTCTTCTTTGTAGCTCAAAACTCCCAGCTTTCCGGATGAAATAAAACTGGCAGACTGTGCGGGGAAAGAAAAAAAAAAAGAAAGAAAAGAAAAAGAAAAAAAGAAAAAAATGACAACTTCTCCCACACAGCCCACATTTCTTTACCTAACGCTCACCTCGCGGGTGGGGGTTGCTTCATTCAGCACGGCGCCGTTCCCGCTCTGGCCGCCAGGTGGCAGCCGTGCCACACCCGAGAGGGTCCGGGCTCCTCTCCCGACTTCAAGTGTTAATGCAATTGACCAATCGCGGCTAAGATGATGGGAGGTAATTGGGTAATTGTATTTTACTGATCACTAGCAGAGAGAGGGGCAGGGGAACCGGAGAGGGGCCGAGGCCAGCGGGGCACTGCGGCCCTGGAGAAGCCTTGGGGAGCCGGGCCCCGGGGGACGGGCCAGGGCTGGCTGGACCGACCGCAGCCTGGCGGCCCGGGGGAAGCACAGTTCAGAGCCTGGGTGGGCAGGGGGCGGCGGGGCCCCGAACCGGGCCGGGCGCGAGCAGCCGCGCCGCCGCCGCCGCCCCGCGTCCCGCCGGGCCGAGCTCGGGGCCGCGCTCCGGGGCCAACTTGTGGCTGCGCAGTCGGGAGGCAAGCGGCGCGGGGGGCTGGTTTTGTATTTTAACCCTCTCCGCTCCCTCTTGAGTCTTGGCTCTTTCTTTTCCTTCTTTTTTGCGTTTTT
>PVJA010002892.1:0-101059 GCA_004027025.1 Myocastor coypus | reverse complement strand
AGTCTGTCTCTCAGTCTCTCTTTATATTACATTCAGGCTCTCCGCCTTAGCTCCCACCCTAGGCTACACCCATAATCCCAGAAGTACTTCCACCCATAATCCCATCAGCACTAAAACCTATAATCCCAGGGATCATGGATCAAGTCTCAAACTCTAGAAGTCCCCGCCCAGTGACTCCATGAGGCTTTGGGGGGACAACTAGACATAAACCATAACACTCCTGCAATGCATGTTGGGGTTTCTCCCAGGACAGTTCGGGACTTTGGTTTGTACTGTCTGATCAGAAAATCTGCAAGTCTCTGCCTGGGCCTGACTGTCCTGACACCCGGAGTGCTTGCCAGCATCAGTACTGCTGCCTGCAGGGGACTCAGCCCAGCGTGAAGCAGTCCTTGGCAGGCACAGGAAAGGAGACGTGACAGGTCAAGACATCTGAAGTCGCCCTAAGATTTCTCATGAACACTGCAAAGGACTCTGCCCATTGAGATGCAATATGGCTGGAAAACTTTAACTACAGCTATTCACTGGGATCTTCCTAAGTCCTCTGCTTTCTCTCTTGCCTTAGCAAAGGGAGGCACTTTTCTTTGGGGCAAAGCATCTTGCTACTCCCTGCCTGAACTGATGCACAGCCAGTTCCATGCCATGTTGCCTTTGTAGAAGTCTGGGGGCCTATGCTGTTTACCTACATCACGTTGTTGACCATAGGCACTGGAGACTTCAATCCAAGTTTGCATAACGTTTTAATTTTATTTTCATTATTATTATTTTTAATTAATTAATTAACTGTTTGCGATAAGGTCTTGCTATGCAGGTCAGACTCACAGTGATCTTCCTTTTCAACCTCCCAAGCTCTGGGATCACAGGCATGCAACGTCATGCCCATTTCAGGGGCCACCTTGGTGCAGGGCCAGCATGGCATGCAATATCTGGGATTGAACTTGGATTCTTGTACTTGCCAGGCAGGCACTTAGACCACTGAGCTATCTCCTGGCTTTTTCACTGCATTTTAGAGTTGCAACATGATTATTACCGATACATTAAAAAAGGCTAAAGTACTTGAGCTCTATTAACACCTACATCTGCGCATGATCAGATAGTGGTGCGCCATACTAACAAAAATTGCGTTGCTTTATTAGAATTTCAAAACGCCATACACATTCTCACACTCAGTGTGCCGAGAATCCTATGTATGTATGACTTTCATCTACTCCTTGGATGGAGGGACATTTGGTCTTCACTGAAGGGAAATTTGACAATACCTTGACACATTTTTGCTTGTCACACATTTTCCAAAGAGCAGAACAGCCCCCAAATACCATCAGGATACAAAGAATTAGAAGAATCTAAATTTCAGAAGTGCAAGACTTGACAAACTCTTCTTAAATTTATATTTAAGGGTGTATAACACATGATCTCCAAACCCATATTAACTTCCTTAAGCTGGCAACTTTCGGTCTAAGTCTTAAGATTATAAATAAAATGTTTGCACCTGTTCATGTCCTGTCTTAATATTTGTGACATCATTTTATATAGGTGTTTCAATGTTCAGACATGTTAGAAAAGTTTCAGGTTAGGAAAGATGTTATTATATTCCTCTTCTTTTGAGTTGTAAAGGTTGGCAAGGTACATTTAGGAGCTGTGGGGGTCTGGTAGGGTCTGAGCCTGGGCATGTATTTGTTGACACATCTGAGGCAGGAGCCAAGTACAGGAGTTTCTAGACAATAAGGAAGATAGTAAAGAGTGCCTCGTTTGCAAATTAAAGGTGAGTTAGGGGAGGGGAGAAACGGATAATGTGATTTTTCAAGAGAGGTAGGGGAGATGATTTGTAAGGACATTCCTGTGAGGAAAGAAGGGCCTAGAGTGATTCTTTGATTCCAGTTCAAGTGCCCTGTGGATTTTAAGTGATGCCTGCAGGGTCTGTTTGGTGTTTGCTAGGAGTAGTTTCAGTAATTCAAAACTCAAGTGAGCTTCAGACTCTCTATAGAAGCCAGTTTAAAAGAAAAAAACTCTGACCCTTTCCCAGAGATTCTGATTCATTAGCCATAGGTTGGGGCCAGACACATGGCATTTCAGTACACCTCTTATTGATTTTGATTCTGAAGGTCACAATAGCTCAAACACTGAGGGTGGCCAAACTTGAAATAAAGAGAAAAGGTACTTTGTCTTTCCCCTCTCTCTCCCTTATGTCTGAGATATATTAAATATTAGTGAGAAACTCAGTGATATGAAAACTGTTTGTAGGGACTGTTGATAGGGAAAAGATAGGACAAAGGCCTCATTGAGCATTATTTAAAATTTAATAGTCTTGAGCTGTCCAACCAGACTCCAGGAATTAGAAGGCCATAGGCATCTAGTCACTGCAGAATTAGACAAAGGCAGCTAAATTCTAGTAACTAGGAAGACAAAGGCAAGGATCTCAGGGAAGTCCCTAGCTAGGGAGATAAATGCAATGCCTTACCATGAACTACATATCCATAAACCGCATCCATATGGTTAGCCCCAACCAAGGAATAGGAAAAAGAAATCTCAGGTTAGGATGAATGACCAGATAGGAATCAGTCAGGTCCCAGGAACCTACATGGGACAAAAATCTCAATAAGTTCAAGAAGCTGTAGACAAATCCCTGAGCAATTCACATTCTAATTCTCTTACTTATCCAGAGTACCTTTCTGTCATCTCTTGTGTTCCTTATCAATTTTCAAATAACTCATCTTCTCTTATTTTAGTTCTTTAGGGATGGTCTTCTAGGGTGGCTATGAACTCCAGGTTCTGGCCAGAGGGAGGCAGCAGGTTCTTTGCTCTTGCAGCAGCAAACAGTGGCTTGCTGTTTACACCCAGGCATTTCAATGTGTCTGGTCTGCATGGCACACAGTCGGCCCCTCCACAGCAGTGACATTTTTTGGGACAGTACCAAATACATGTCAATATACAAAATTAATTATTTCATAATTGTTAGTAAACTATCCCCATTTTCAATAAAGTCTCTTTTCAGTTAGGAAATAGATACTGTATGTAATTTGGGGTAAAGTATATGGGCTTTTGATTTTTTAGCTCTTTCATTTTATTTGCTCCAACAGTTATACACGGCTGGATATATAAAGTGGACCGCGATATTCGCTGATGATGGAGAACCTCTTCCTCCTCCTCCTTCCGGCTATCCATCCCTTCATTTCCAGCTTTTCTTGGCAGCTCTCCCTGACACATACATCATCTACGTTGGTTCTTAGGTGTGCCTGCACCCTTGTGCTAGCAGGCATTGCTTCTGATCTGATGTTTCCTGCCATCTGAGCCTAAATCCTCAGGCCTGGCTCTCATTGTTCATCAGCTCTGCAGATTCTGATGTCTACTTTCTGGGCTTGCGTATTGGTCAGGGTTTTACTTAGAAGAACAGAACACATATAATATAAGGAATGGATATTAACACAAAATATACAATCTATAAGGAATTATAAGATTGGCTTACAGTAGTCAGCCACAGAGTCAGATGAGGAAGCTTGTAGAGGGCGTCTGCACACTCTGGACTAAAGAATTCAATCCTGAGGTCTGGACTTCACTGCAGCACTCTGTGTAAGTCTCTGTCCATCGGCTGATGGGTCTGCGATGGAAGACTGAAGTGTCTGTAATGGATGCTGAAGAGTCTGCGATGGATGGCGAAAGATTCAAGCTGGTGGCTGAAGAGTCTGTGCTGCAAGCCAGATGATGAAGTCCAGGCTGCATGTGCAGACAGAATCTTCTCTGACGAAGTGAAATCTTGACTCCTTCCTCAGCCCTTTAAAAAGTCTCTTTGTGCTCAGTCATTCTGACATGGGCCCTTTGCGTCCTAGCGTGAAACCAATCATACTCCAGGATGGGCCCTTAATCCTGCTCTAGGGAGGAGCCAATCATATCCTAGGCAGGCCCTGATCACGCTCCAGGGAGGAACCAATTGTACCCCAGGACGGGGCTCCCACCAACAGGGAACTGGGCTGCTGAGTCATGCAGCCAAGTTGACACAATGTATCAACCACTACAGCTAGTTAAGAGAGTTGTGCTGATACAGTGCCCTCCCCATTCTTGCACCTTGAATCTACCTGCAGGTAGTGATCATTTTTCCTCCTAAATCACAAATTCACTTGCATCTGTTACCTTATTTCGCATGCCAATTGTCCATGGGATGTATTACAGTCAATTTTAACCAGTCCCTCTGCCTCTAGACCTGAAGATATTGAATACATGTATCTTCATGGAAGACTCAGCAATAGTAGCTTGGCTCTTCCAGTAGGCATCTGCTGAGATAACTGTGGGCTTTCACCTCCATGTCTCCTCCTGGGCTTCAACTTACACTCTAAAATAGGGAACTGGGGGAGCATCTACAGAATCCTATCAACACCCCTTCCTTTCTGATCCAGGCATCATCTCACATTCTTTCCTTGGCTTGGGTATTTTCACCTAACTTTCACTAGACTAATGAAAACACACTTTAGGACTCATCTTATAACCTATATCAATATGAATTATTCTCCATCCCTGTTTCTCAAAATTCTACTGTTAAGTTTAGTTATCTGCATCACCCCACAACATTTTAAATGTAAATCATAGAGTTTTCATACTAGGTAGCAAATCACACATGTGTAATATCACTCTAACTTTTGTCTTTTAATTTCAATCAGAAGCACAATGACTGGAAGATAATAGTCACTTGAAACACATCTGTTTTCATAATGAACTCTAAGAACAGATGTTAAACTGTTCAGTACTAAGTGTATGCTGATTCTCTCACTTGGAGTTGGTATGAAGTTGATGGATTGAAATAGCTGACATCTACAGTCCTTTTTCTGTACACATGCACATACATGCACTCAAAACACAAAATTTTCTGAGGAATTTTATAATACAAAAGAACAATCTATTATGTTGCATTTTTTTTTCTTGTTCTGGTGTATAAAATAGTTCCTCTACTCATCCTCTCAAATAACAGTAATTCCCTAGTTATGGTCATCTGTTTTCACTGTGAAGACAAAGTTCTTTTAAATTTACCAACACATTTCAACAAATTCACCTTTTGCTTTTGTTGATGGTTGATCCTAACCAGTGACCTACCTTTTCTTTCTAAAAAGTATTTCTCTACCTGAATGTGAGCTCTTCCATTGTCTGTACAATCATTTCTTTTACAAAGACCCAGAAATCCTTAAGAAAAAGAAAACTTAACTTACGCGAATGTACTCTCATAACTTACTTCCAGAAAAGTGGTGAATTTCTCTCCTCTTTCACTATGGTTATTATGTCCCTAGTGCATAGGAGCGTCTCTCCATCACTTTAGCTTAAATTCTCTGTCACTGATCTATTTCAGAGCTTTTTTTTATGAAGGCAAGTTGCTAACTCCAAATGTAGAAAGACGGTATGGTTGGAAAATCACATATTGGACCTAACCAAGTGGTCTCTTTGGAAAATGGCTGAGTTATTTCAGACAGTGTGAAAGATCCATTCCTAAGCCCTTAACAAGTGTCCTTCTTCTGACATATTTCCTTGAGACACTTGAACAATGCTGAGAAAAACCATCCTTAATGGTGTCCTAAAGTGTTGACTGCTGAAAGGACCAGAATCTGATTTCCCACTCTTCACACCTTTTCTCTTAGTGCCAATTGCTATTCCCCAGCCCAGGTTCTCCTTCAAATCTCTCTGGTTTTCTCCTACCCCTCCATCAGGTGCAGAATTCTGAGCAAGCTGTTTTCTCCCTTGTATAGACATTTAAAAACAGTTTTATATTAACTTTACAGACCAAATGCAAGAATGACTATTTTTTTCCATCCTGCCACCTAAGCAGAATCAATTTTAAAAGTGATCACTATAAAATAAATTCCAGACTTGATTTCATGATTCTATGAATGAATAGAAAATCAAGAGCAAGCAAATTTCATTTAATTCACTAAGGAATATTACAGTAAGGGAAGGAAAAATATACTGGGATTGGATATGATAATTCTTAAGTAAATGACTGAACACTAATAAATCTTTTTTAAGTCCCACTGAGTGAGAAACAACTGGCTAACAGCACAGAATTTTATGAGATTTTTCTGAATCTCTCATTGCAAAGCTCTGTGATTCTGATAAGATGTCTAAGTCCAAGCTTCAGTTTTTGAATATTTAGAAATTATGTCATAAAATAGGTTTACTAATACTGTATAATGTTAGTTTTACATTTATTTATTTATTGTTACCTTTTCTTTTTTCTTTTTTTGTACTGGGCATTGAACTCAGGATCTTGCACTTGCCAGCTAAATTCTTATCCTACTGAGCCACCTCCCCAGCCCTATTTTACATTTAATCGTCATGATTTTTTTCCCTATTTACTATGAGTCTGGGCTGGCGGTGTCCTCTTGGTTGAGCATTTTTTCAATCTACCCTCCATTAAGCATTTTCCAATCAGAGATACCCTTCTTGACATACTTGTCATTGCTTTTCCTTTGCATCAATAACACGTTAGATTCCTCTATCATAGTGTTTATTCTACTATGCTCTTATATTTCTACTGCAGTAGCAGATAGCCCCAACTTGAAATCTTCTTAGTGCTCAGGCAAGTAGTCAGCACACGATAAATGTTCAGTGCTTGATTCTCAGTGGCTTGAATCAATGTGCATCCTGTATCTCATTCTCACCTCCTTCAATAGCCACTACTGCCAAGACTAGTTTTTTGATGTAAATTTTCCTATATGTAAGCCAGGGCCAGTGTGGTGACCCACAGGCACCTCCTCAGTGCTATGGGAGACTGAGAGAAGAGGACTGTAAGTCAGAGCTTAGCCTGGGCAATTTAAAGATTCACTGAAATTCTACTTAAGAACTGAAAAGGGGCTGTGCATGTAGTTGAGGGCAAAACCTCTGGGTTCGGTCCTCAGAACAAGGAAAAATAAAAGGAGGAAAGTGAAGAGAAGGGAGGAGTCAAAGAAAGCAAGCAAAAGAAAGCAAATAGTCATTTACTCAATCTGTTGTATTGATGAAATCTTATGCAAGAATCACATAGAGCTAGAGAGAGAGATTCTATAAAATCCCCAATTGTTCCACCCCTGAGCTGCTGGAATATTATATCCCAGGTCCTAGACATGTAATTAAGATTAATTAAAGGATCTAAACCCCAATCAAATTATGAAGTCAAATTCTTCAAAACATCAAAGTACAAATGTTCAGCTGAGTCACTTCTAAATTCTAACTCACTGAAACAGAGAGGAGTAGTAAAGGACTATGATTTTAAGCCACTAAGGTGGGCAATAACATTTTTGTGCATATCGTATGATTTGAACATAGATGCCATGTAAACTGCAGAAGTTCCTCATACATTGCCTTATATGTCTCATCAAAACAATAAGTAAATAAGATGAAATAGTTGTGATAATGTTAAATTAGGCAAGAGGTATTACATGCTGGGTCTCCTAGATAGTTTTTAATCCTACAAGAATAATCTGTCTTCTATGTCAAAAGAAAGTCAGATCACAAGCATTTTATCATAAAGAACTGTAAAACAAATAAAGTGAGGATAATACAACCAATCCTACTTACTCATAGTTGCATAATTTTCAAATCATATAATTCAGATCTTATATAATCAGCTATAATACTGTGCTAGCCTTGGTAAACACACTGCTACTCTTTGAGCTTTCAATTTATTTGGAAATGTTCATGTTCTTCGAAATAAAAAAGGAACAGTTTATACAGAGAAACCTAAATGAAAATATTGTAAAGATTGGACATTGCGGTCCATGCCTGTAATCCCAGTGCTGGCAAGGCTGAAGCAGGAGAACTTCTCAGCATCCAACCTGTGTAGTAGAACCCTGTACCAAACACACAAAATTAAAAAAAAAAATCTAAAGCACACCTACAATTTTTATAGCCTCTATTATAATAAGAAACCTAAAGTGTATTGAAAAATAAATCCCAAAATCTTCTTTTGTCACTCTCATAAAGATTGTCTACTTCATGCTTAACATATTGACCTAGTGGAAAGTACTGTCATTATTATAACATTATAAATGTGATTCAGCCGGTGAGGTAATTCAGTGGACTGAGCACTTGCTTAGGCAAGTGCAGGGACAGGAGTTCCTTCCCCAAGATCGCAGGCCACTATATCCCTGCCCCTGGACACACTGCACTAGCCACTGAGACCACGCATGGTCGTACATGCCTGCGATCCCAGGCCCCTGAGACCACGCATGGTCGCACATGCCTGCAATCCCAGGCCTAGGGAGGCTAGAAACAGGAGGATCACTACATGTCTGAGCTGCACAGTGACACCATGTATCAATTACATAATCAATAATAAACAAATGAATAAATAAATGAATGCATGTGATCCAGGGAGAAATTCAAAATTGTTCGGCCCTGGATCTTATTTTCTCTGAATGCTAGATTCCCAATAGCTACCATGTGAAAAAGCCCCAGTGAGATTTCTATACGATGAAAAATGACATAAAGAAAAATGCCATCTATTTTAGCCACCTCACCAGTTCTAGATGACATGGAATATATTTAAGGTTAATAATGCAAGTTTTAGCTAAACTGGCCCAGAGTAGAAATGCCACCAACAGAGAATATCACACAAATAATACTCCTTGTGTTAAACTATTATTCTGCGGGTGGATTGGTATACATCTAAGAATTCATTAGATGCTGTTTTATTTTGCATAAATCACATAAAATTATATACATTCCATTCATCTAACTCTCCTTTACTGAAATATAATATTTGCCAGGAAAAGTCTGTTTTCTTTTCAATGTCCATTCCTGGAAATCACTTTCATGGTGTAATTACAGGCATGATGACAGTGCCTGATTCTCAAGCCAACCAAGCTGCTGAACCTAAATTCACTTGACCAGCTGGGTCAGTGAAAATAAATGATTCTCCCTGACCAGACTTGGCTTGGCTCCCTTAATAGTATCATTTTATAGACCTAGTTCAAGGACACAATTGTGCTGGTCAGGGGCACATTACTGATAAACATACCACAGATAAATAGTTAGCTTGCAGCAGATGCAATCTTTATTTTCCCATACAAGAGATTCCAAGAAGTTTCATTCTTCTGGTTAGCCTGAAGGTCAAACTTCATTAAAAGGTTAAGATAATGGCCTGGCTAAGATTGGGAAAGAAAGTGAGTAAATTCTTTTCAGAAACAGCGTATTTAGAGCTGGCGACCTTATTTACAGTCACCAGGATCACTTTGATGAATTCTGGAAGTAAAATGGCTTTTCTTTCATTCTTAAATTTGCAAAGAAAACTAGCCGTTTCATTTTTTCTGGCTGGCATACAATGAAAAACAACTCATTTTATTTATATATTTTAACTTTAATCAATCGGTTTACAACATGATGTCAAAAATTCAGGTACCTTCAAATTTTTCAGGTGTCAAATTTTATGAAATACTCCATCATAGATAACTTAAAAACACTGCCTTCACAGTAACTATTATGTAGCTCACAGGCATGACAAAGTTAACATCACACTTTTGACTGAATAATCTGACAACTTTTCATTTAAAAATAATAAAGAGCTCACAAAGTATAGTTTCCTATACATGTTTTATTTTGTAGCAGTCCCATACTTCCGGCTTACATTATTCTCTGTCTGACATTTTGCATGTCATAGAGTGAGTTTCCTCCGGGAAAGTAAATCAGATTTCTCTGCCTGGAGTGCAAACTGACTAATAATAATCATCACTATAAAGGAGTCTGTAGTGTTGTGGACCAAACGTGCTATCTGGTTGCTATGGCAACCAGGACTGGAAAAAAGGATGCCTGGTTGTGAGGGGCAGACACCTGTATCCCAAAGCTGATTCTTCTTCTAAGCTTTACCCAATGGAATAATTTCCTGTCACTCCTAAAAGGGGTGTAGATGACAAATTGTAGGCTTGTATGAACTGGTCTCACTAAGTAAAGGGGTTGGGTATGTTTTCTTAAAATTTGTCACTTGACCCTTTGCATTAGACTAATACGGGTGAAAAAAGAGCGCATATGCCCCTGCATGTGCATAAAAATGCAATAGAAAGTTATGCAGCTGGGTCTAAATTCTTTAGGGTATGACTTCAAAAAGCTACTGAGCAAAAGGCTATTCAATGTGCACAGCTGATTAATATCTTTGCCCTCAGTTCCCATTTCTTCAGTTTCACACCAGCATCCTCTCACTTAACTTTTAGGGAATGTGGACCCTGACAGGATGGACAAGAGGGACTAGCAGCCAACATTTCTTAGTACATTGCCACCTGTGAGGCATTGTGACAGAGTGAAAGTGTCAGTCACCACAGAGAGGGTGTAGCTGGTCAACTGGAAGGAAGGCCACAGGACCCAGGTGAACCTGGGTTTCATTAACTTGTGAAGAGGGGAGCGGCTCGGGGTTGAGTGACTGTGAGGACGGTGGGAAGTGCTTGAGTGCTGAGAGCCATGCAAAGCGGGGGGCATAGCGGCACCTCTGCACTATGCAGAGGCACTTCTGCAGAGTGAGGCCTGGACTGCAGTACCAGGCAGCTCCTCAGTTTGGAGGAGTCTGCAAAACAGTTCAAAGAAAGACTTTGTGCTTTTGCTCCATGACTTTAGCTTTGATGTCTGACTTTCCTGCCCTAGGATGTCACAGACTCTTTCTGGAGGTTAAGTCCCAGCTGACAGTGTGGCATCTCCTGTCTCCTGGCCCAGCTCAGGCTTAGGAGTAGGGAGCTACGGGCACCACCGACCTATGGCTTTGCTTCAAAGGCTATACATTCCGTGGATATCCTCGCCTGAACTTCTGTGCCAGCCTGGGTGTGTACACCAGGCCTCTGAGGCTCAG
Source organism: Myocastor coypus (assembly GCA_004027025.1). Lineage (NCBI taxonomy): Eukaryota > Metazoa > Chordata > Mammalia > Rodentia > Myocastoridae > Myocastor > Myocastor coypus. Next base: position 90,279 of record PVJA010002892.1, on the reverse strand, counting down.
GATGTGCAGAGCTCTCTGATTACTGCCAAGGACCCTTGGGCCTCAGGTCCTGTCACCCCTACTCTTGTTCCCATGCCTAGTTCCTCAGGCCCCAGGCTCCCCAAGTGCCCCAGTGGTGCCCACACCCACCATCAGCCTGTGGCTCTGCTCCAGCCAGAGCAGAGGATTCCACAGGCCCCTGGGTGTCCCTGCCCACACCTCTGTGCTGAGGCCCACTACCACACCCCCACCCTAGCTGCGGCCCCCTCCCTCCATTGCCCACAGCTGGTACGGGATGTGGCTAATGAAATCTATTCATTTATTTATTTATTTATTTATTTATTTATTTATTTATTTATTTTCAGTACTGGGGATTGCCAAGCAAGCGCTTATTCTACCAAGCTATCTCCCCAGCCCAGAAATTTATTGAAGAATATCTTTGAATCAACCATTGGAGAAATGTGACCAAATAGACAGGACCTCCTGCTTCATCCCCCAGGCCTGAGGGCCACAGATCTGCCCCTGGCTGGGTCAGTGGCACCTGGGCAAGGATCGCTCACTTCATGCACCCGCCACTTGGTGGGCACGCCCTACCACCCAAAGAGGTTACGCAACAGGCCGCACCCCACCACACCAGAGAAGCTGAGCTACGAACAGCATGGGCAGGACGTCGCATCCACGGCCACAGCTCCTCCTGCCCACAGCTACAGTCTGAATCAGGGGGACAGCTTCAGGGTGAATCCGTCATTGTCCACCTTCCCTCCTCCTGGGGCAGGTTTCCCTGTCTCTGGACAGGGCTTCCTCAGATGAGAGCACGTTACATACCTCATAAAGACAAGCCTGGATGTAATCCTAGGGAGTAGAGCTGAGACAGGAGTCGGGAGAGCCTTGGCTGGCCCCGAAGGAAGATCACGGCACAGGCCCAGCCTGCAGGTAGACCGCTGGGAGGGCTGGGGGGGCAAGCCGGGCCCTCTGCCTAGGGTTCACCCACCCCTGTAGGCTTTGCTCAGCATGTGGCTAGCATGTGTATGGTCATTCACCTGCACCATGGGTCATGAGGGGGCTACAGACACCAGTGGGCTTCCTGGGACACAAACCAGTCTGTGCCAGGGGTTGGCCAGGAGGAGTGGAGGGGTGCTGGGGCAGCCAGCCTGCCTGAGATGGCCTTTCCAGAACACCTCCCCCGGGGGAGACAGAACGAGAGGCAGTGCCTTCAAGTGTCCTCATCCAGGCTAAAGCTGGCCCTCAGGTGTCTCAAGGCCAGCTGCCCAAGTTAGCAGGGTTTGCGCTGGCCCTGGCCCTGGCAGCTGTGGTCCTGTTCTCCCTGCAGGAACTGAACAGAACCTCCCCCCACACCCCTTCTTCCTGCACCTGCTCCTGTTTCTGTTGTTCCCTTGCCTCCTCCTCACACTTCTCTTCCTTCTCCTTCTCCTCCTCCTCCTCCTCCTCCTTCTCTTTCTCCTCCTCCTCCTCCTTCTCCTCCTCCTCCTCTTCCTTCTCCTTCTCCCTCTCCTTCTCCTTCTCCTTCTCCTTCTCCTTCTCCTTCTCCTTCTCCTTCTCCTTCTCCTTCTCCTCCTCCTCCTCCTCCTCCTCCTCCTCCTCCTTCCCCTTCTTCTCCTCCTCCAGTGCCTCTGGTGAGCTGCCTTCTAAGTGTACAGGCCTGCAGGAACATGGGTGCAAAGCTTTGACCTTTATTCACACAGGGCCTCTAGGGCACTGTCTCCATGCGGCCCCCCAGTGAGTTATAGATGATCCTGAAGATGGACTGTACCTCCAGAGCATCACCTGTCTGCCTTCTTCCTCTGATTAAAGGTCCCAGCTCACTCTGGTCAGGGCAGTCCTGGGCCAGATAGCTCTTTGGCCAATGTCGTCTCAGTGCCAAGGGTGTTCCTTGCTCAGAGCCCACACGGTGGGTATAGGGAGGTGGCTAGGTGACAGAGTAGAAAGCCTGGCTAGATCCCCCAACTGCACTAACCTCAGCCTCTTCTTTGATGAACAATCTCCTTTCCAAACTCAAGGGGTCACTGGGCTTTGCTGTCTCCTGCGGGCTGCTGCTGGCTGTTCCCTCATTGAGTCACTGGGGACTTCCAAGACTGGGTCCCTGCTTCTGGGCCTCCCCAAGCCAGGTGGGGTTTGTCCCTGTGTTGGGGAGGCCCTCCCAGCTAGTGAAGGTTAAGGGGGCAGTGGTGGTGACTGCGGCTGGTTGCCCTGCCCCTCTGCCCTGCTGGGGTCTGCGGCTGCTGGTGCTGCTGTTCTCAGGTCCTCCCTGCCCTGGAGAAAGCACTGGTGCTGTGAGCCTGGGTGAGGCGCGCCTGCACATGCTGAGCTCAGGCTTCCTAGGGCTTGGGGTGGCTCAAGGCCCCAGCCCCTCTCCCGTTTCTGGATTCCTTTCTTACTGCCTTCAGCTGATAGACACATGGGCCAGGTGTGGCTGTCTTTCCCCTTGTCCTGGCTACAAAGCATCGGCTGGTGCTTCTTGGCTAACAGGATCCCTGCCTGCGTCAGTGGGGGCAAAGCTGGTGGTGGCAACAGATTTTTGGAGAACAGCACCCTGAGCTGCAGGAGCACCCGCAGGGGACTTGTTCCCAGAAGGAGGCTTTCTCCTCTCTGCCCCAAGCCCTGAGTCTACTCTCCCTTTGCTTCGGCTTCTCTATCATCCTGGCCACAGTGTTCTCCCATACCTCCTCCTGTCCAGCGAGCTCCAACAACACCAAGACATTGGACAGGCACCCTGGCTGACCTACGAGCTCTAGCCTGCTCTAGAAGGCAGCAGCTAAGGAAGTCGCTGTCAGCATGTGTTTGAGGAAAACCGTGCCATGCTCTGTGCTAAAATGGGCTTTGCCGCGCCACTTTCTGCACAGGGGCCCTATGCGCAGCAAGAAAGCGCAGCCCATTTCTTCAGACTTCTGACAAGTGTCAAGAAACATGGAGTTCCGGGTCTTAGGGTCCTCTCTGCCACCTTAGATATCCTTCAGGGTGTCCAGGCACAGCTCTACAGTGGTACAGCTGCTCTGGGCCCAGAGCGCCTGCATGGTAGACAGCGCCATGCCTTGCTGGCTCTAGCAGGCGGTAGTGCTTCTCCGCCTCTGACACCTGCCGTGCCTGCGCACCTGCATCAACTCTGTGACCGGCTCCAGGCTGGCCTTTGCCTTGACCTAGGGCAGGACTTCCTGAAAACACTTTCGGTTTCCTGCACCACTGTCTCTCTCTCAGGCTGCTGATCTCCTGACTTGAACGGGCCCACACAACTATGCCCAGGTCCTCCGCATCAAGGATGCTATACAAATCTTTGATTTTCTGGCCCTCACCTTTCAGGAAGCTGTTCAGCTTATTGAGAAATTCTTCATCTGGGCTGCGGGGTTTGACCACCACTTCCTAGGCCCCTGACTTGCCTGGTATACAGCTGGGTATCATGGAATAATTCAGTGTAGGCCAGCTCGCTGAAGACAGCCTTAGCATTGTCCTCCTTCCTGAACATTCTGCCTATCCCCCTGTATGTGCTCAGGGGGTACAGGCCTGCTTGCACAGTCTCCCTGACTCCAGCCTCACTGCATTCCACAGGGATACCCACAATCAACAGGGCCTTCTTGGGGTCCAGATCCATCTCCTTGCAATCGTCCTCTCCAGCACCACAGCCACAGCGCCCTCTTTCTCTGGCTGGATCAAGCACTAGGCAGCAATCTGCTCAGAGGCATACTGGGACGCAAAGGATTCTGGGCCAGGACCAAGCGGCCAGGCAGAAGCATCCCAAGGTTCCACAGCCTATGAATGCAAACGGGGTGAGAGCACACTGAGTGCTTGCCGCATCCCTCTGCCCCTACCGCTCCGGCTTCCCAGGACCTACAGATGGGCGGATTCCCTGGCAAAGCGCCCCCCAGGTAACCCCCTCCGCACTGATCTCCTTTTGATGCAGATTCCTCCAGAAGGCCCAGGGACTGGGCCATGAGCTGCAGTTGCCTGTGGTGAGAAGGCAAGGTCAGCAGCCAGGTCTGCTGCTCAGGGCCAACATAAGAGCTCTCCTTATAGGAGGGGATAAGAGGACAACCTCTGCACTTGGGGCTGGCCCAATCAGGATGGCAGGGGGCCGCGGGAGGTGCAGGATGCCCCTCTCCCCTGGGAAACACCTGGAAGACAGGAAAAAAGCAGAGTAAGCTGTGCACAACGTAAAGCCCGAGTTTTCTAGCACAGGGGCGTGCCCTACGGTCAAGTGGTGTCCTTGGGCTCCAAGGAATCGGGCGATCATTCCAGCCACAATCAGGGCGGCGAAGTGCTCAGAGTGAAGCGCGCAGCCTGCAAGAGGTAAGCCCCGAGAAAACGTCTGCTGCTTTCAGACTGGAATCCTGAGCCGGAAGGCCTTGCATTTGTATGTGTGGTAGGGGACAGATAACGGTCACACTCCATGTGGCCCTTCTGCTCTCTGCTAGGGAACCCTTGGCCCCCCCACCAGGTCCACCTCACTGCTCCTCACTATAGCACTGTGACTCTGGCCAACAGTGACCTAGAGGCCCCCCTAGAGGCCTAGCTTGGTTTGCTCAAGCAGGTCCTGCTCCGCAGACAAGACAGGTGCTGGTACCATGCTTCTCTCCCAAAGGCCCATTGACTTTATGTGAGCATCCACAGCCACCCTCGTGCACAAAGGCCTGAGGGGAACCCCACCCAACTATCCCTCATCAAGTACTACCCTAGCCCTGCTCTGCCCCCACACCAAGCTCCGATCTTCCTAAGACCCCACCCCACTGCCTCTCCAAGCTCTGTCATCATTTTTAGCCTGACACCACCACCAGCTCTGCTGTGCCACTAAGGCCCCATGATCACACATATCCAAACTCAGCCCGCACCACGCTCCTCGGTGCTCCCCCAGATCCTCCCTCCCCTCTGGGGTGGACCCTGGTAGTGCCTGCCTATTCCTCAGTGGAGACAGGAGGACTTCTGGAGACTGTACACGTGGGGCCTGCCTGGGTCACACAGATAACACAGCATAAGGACCCTAAGGCGCCCCACACCCATTGCATATACATACCTTCTCATGGATTCTCTGTACCCAACTGGGGTATATCTGGAGGTGAGCAGGGCTGAGGCCCCGAGAAGAAGGGTGCAACCCAAATGGACCTGTCTGAACTTTAGGGTCTCTAGTGGGCTCCTGTATCCAGCAAATGGTAACTGGAGAAAATCCTTAACTTCCGGGTTTCCCACAGTAACCTGGGCCCACTACCCTACCTGCTGGAGAGACCTCCAGGTCTGAGCTCCACCCAGTCTCCAGGCACTGTACACGGCCTTTGCATGCTCCTGCATGAAACTTCAGTGTCTTGCTCCTGCCCCTTACAAAGAAGCAAGACCCTTCCTTTGCCCTCTGCCTCTACCCGTGCCTGTCCCTACCCTGCTGCACCTGGAGTGAGCACAGGATTTGAAGTAACCAAGAAGCCCCTCAGGGTGCAAAATAGATTCCATCTAGTTCTATGCTGACTCAACAGAGAACACCAGGTTCACGTGTCCTGCTAGATCGGCTCCTAGTTTACATAGTAGCCCTCATTGGATATCTCTGTATTCACAGTTAGGACAGAGCCTATGCAAAGCATAGGGACAGGTGCAAACTGTCCCTAACAGGTGTAGCCTGAGGCATCAAATACAAAACTAGGTGACAAAGACCATGTCATTGTAAAGCACAGAGCTGCATGCAAAATGCAGGTACAGGGAGACAGTGAGGATCAGGGGCAAAATACGGCCCCACTGCAAACCTTGGGCCCAGGGGCAAGGTCATAGTTCCACAGCACTGGCTTTTTTTCATTTCCAATATTTTTTTCTTTTAATAACAGATAACAATGTGACAGTTTCACAACACATTAGTAGGACAACCACTAGTAGGAGAACCACAGTAACTAATCTGATTCACATTGACTTCATAGTAAGTGGTTCTGAGTACAAGATGCAGACATAATTTTTCTAAGCACTGCAGGTATAAATATTTTTTTCTCACTGAGCTAACAGAAAGTAGTTGTATACATAGTCCAATATTCTGTAATGTAATTTCAATTATTGTTATACTCTCTCTCAAGTAAACATTTGTTTTAAAAGAAAACCAGAAACGGTAATTAAAGAGAGCACAAGACAAGGAAAGTGCCACAGGATTGATCCGCTACAATTTAGCACAGGTGTTTACTAACTTAAAGGGCATGGTCCCTGTTTATTTTGATTTGACGTATTTATTTTTGTACACTGGGAATCTAATCCAGGATGTTCACATGGAACTAAGATGCCCTGGCCCTGTGTGCACTTGTTCACTTGCTCATTCATTTAGACAGGGTCTCCTCCGTGTAAGTCGGTAGATTGCCTAGGCTGGGCTCCAGGTCTGGCCTCCCCATGCATAGCGCTGGGATTGCAGCTGTGCACCAGCACAGCTGGGTTCCTGGTTGGTTCCTAGGCTAGGTTCTTATTGTGGAGAGGGCAAAAGAAACCAATGTCCCTGCTTCCTTCAGTTCAGAAGCGCATGGAAATGTTCAGGGTTGACCGACAATAAATTTTGAGATAATCATATTTGCTGGTGTTCTCTTGATTCCATAACCAATTATCACCCACCTGTGAACCCACCTGCTTCCTGCCCTTTCCCAAAGCAGAAATGTGGTCCCCTCCCCTACCCTAGGAGCCACTGCCACTCAACCCAGAGGCCTGAAGGACTGATCTGTAAATCAAGTCCCCAGGAATCCTCACAGGCCCCTGCAGCAGTGGAGACTGGGGCAGCAGTGGTAGCTGCAGCGCAGTTCTGAGTCAGGAAGCCCTGAGTGCAGCTGAGACTGAAATTGAGGCCTTGGCCAGGACCCTGCCCACCCCTGCATAAAAAACTCTGAAGTCTGGAACTGCAGTACAGGGCCAGAACTTGTGGGTCTATTTCCATCTTTTTCTCAGTTCTCACTTTGTATTTTAAATCGCTTTCTCTTTCTCCTCCCACATATCTTCATCCACTACCCATTTCTAAAAGATTTACCTCCTAGTTTCTTTCAGCTATCTTCCATTTAGTCCTTCATTTATACTTTGAGTTTCTCATATAAGCAAGACTATGTGATAGTTAAGCTTTCCTTTTTCCTTTTTCTTTTAGGTCTTTTTGAGACAAGAGTTTCCCCATGCAGTTCTGCTGGTCTTGAACTCACCTTGTAGCCCAAGCTGGCTTGAACTCACAGTGATCCTCCTGGCTCAGCCTCTTGAGTGCTGGGGTAACTGGCCTATACCACATTGATCACTCATATTTGTTTTGTTTTTGTTTATTTGTTTGTGAGACAGGCTCTCCTCATGTAGTGCAGTCTGGCCTCGTACTCGCATTGCAGCCCAGGCTGGCCGCCATCTCCCAGCAGTCCTCCTGCTTCAGCCTCCTGAGTGCTGGGGTAGAAGGCATATACTACCTTGCCTGACCCCTTCAAATTGCTTGTGTCCCATGGGGTTGCAGGGTGCCAGGTCATACTGTAATGACAGGTGCAGGCCATGCCATGGGCAAGGACACGTGCGGGAAGCAGCAGCTTACATTTTCCATCCCTTATCTGGGTTATCATGAAGTGCTCCCCAAGCATCCGCCATCAACCTGAGGCACCGACACTCACAGCCACACAGGGCTTTCTTCGGTATCTAGCAGCCTAGTCCTACAGACAGGGCAGTGGAAACAAAAGGAAAGCACCGAGTCAAGGTGATCTAGAAAATACTGAGGAGAAATCAGAAACTATTCAGTTTCTTGCAGATGCCATTTCACCTCAACATGGTGCACGGAGACATTTCTAGTGTGAATATGATGGTGATAAGATATGCTTAGAATAGCAATGGCTAGGACATGCAAGATATGTGCTTGGCAGAGCCTCACTGTATAAGAGACGCTCTGGAAAACAGGGTCACAGGCTAAAGAGGGCTGAAGTTACCCCCCATGACCAGCCTGGCCTATTTCAGGTTAAGCAGGATTGCTTACAAAGCCAACACATCAAAGCACTGGGATTTAGAGCCAGGTGTGGAGGTACATGCCTATAATCCCAGCATTGTGGAGGCTGACAGGAAGATCACCTCAAGTTTAAGGCCACTCTGTGCTAAATACCAAGATGCTGTCTCTAACATACCAATAAACACAATGCAAGAAGGAAGGAACTGGCCAGCCAGTGATGGTGTGCAGTCAGTAGAATGGAAGCAGCCAACAGCATTAGGAAGGAGGCAGCACTAGCTGCCTTGTTTCCCCCCGAAATGGAGCTGAAATTTGGTTGTCTTTTGGGACCTGTTGTAGAGTTGCAAATGTGAAGCTGTATCTTTTGAAATTGGGGTTGCTGTATTCATAGGTTATCATGATCAATTGCTGATGTAAACCTTATGAATTTTAAGATATGTCACCAAAGAATCACCGGAAAATGCTTAAGGAGAAGAGAGAAGACTAAGAGGCCAGTGCCAGCGATGAAAGTGGAGATGGAGAGGCTGAGTTCTCACCCCCCAGTGAAGTCAGCTCCCAGGGCATGACTGGAGGAGCTCCACTCAGCGCAGCAGCCATGGCCATGCTCTTCCTCCCTTCACTGTCCCTGCCCACTGAAGCCAGGCACCTGCTCCTCTAGCAGAGCCAGGCACTTCCCACACGCACACTCTGCAGGCCCAAACCTCAGGGAGTGCAGGCCATGCCAACAGAGCCCTTTGCACCACCCACTAGCAGCACAGGTATTTGAGAGAGGATCCTGCACCCACCCACCCACCCACCCACCACACTTCGGCTATCTGGGACCCAAGCTCCAGAGGCAGAGACCGCAGTGCTTCCCTGTGGAACTTCTGGACTACATTGGAGAGATTCTGAACATTGTGCAAAGTTATGTGTCTATTCTGAAGCTGCTCCTCAGAAACAGCTGTAGTTTTAGGCATATATGTCATTTGTACATAGTATGCTACCTTTGAATTTTTTTATTTAAACTATTTCACAGCTCAACAAATTTTTATGATAAAGCTATACGCTCTCCTTTTCAAAGTAAAATACTTTATGGAAAGAAACTAAACTTGTGCATCTGAATTATTTCACTAAACATTGTAGCCTGAGGCCACACTGTTCACTGGCAAGGGAGGCAAGAGCTGCAGGGAGTGAGGGAGTGCAGAGAGTTGGGGGGGGCGACAAGAACAAAGATTCCGAGTTGCTATTCAAGTGTTTGCGCGCCCCACAGTAGGTGTCTTCATTCAGTAGTACCAACGTGGGCTGGGATGTTGTTGGGGTTTTTTGTTGTTGTTTTGTTGGGTTTTGTTTGTTTGTTTTTTGTTGCTTTTTCCTTTGGTGGTACCTGGGATTGAACTCAGGAATGTCTTGTGCTTGGCAGGCAAGCACTTATTCTACTGAGCTATCTCCCCAGCCCCGAGACATTGTTTTAAGAGAAGAACTATATTAACCTGCTGCAAAGCTCAGTATCAGCTGAGAAGCAAGCCTTCTTAGCATCTCTTTTAGACTACAAAAAACAAACCTGTTGACAGAATGGATATCTCAAAACAAAGTAAAAGATTGTAAAAGAACTGTTAAGTTATCATTACACAAACTGACTTAGGATATCATAAAATAATAAAAGAATGGGACCCTTCAGCTTATAATTACACCTATTGAGCTTATTGTTCTATAATTAATGAAATTATCATCTGATAAGACACTATTTCTAGATATTTTCTCTATAGAATAGTTACACTCAACTATATTAAATGACGAGCTATGTCTTGTAAGTACACTGTGAAGTTTATGCGTATAGTTTTCCTTTTTTATGGTACATTTTTTTTTCTTTTTACCAGGGATTAAATTCAGGATCTTGAGCTTGCCAGAAAAGCACTTATTCCATTGAGCTATCTCCCCAGGCCCCTAACCATCTTAAAGTTTATCTTTTACACATTTTTAGAAGTCAAGAATACTTTCTTTTGTACTTAGCAATTGTTTTTCATTTTTTAAATTAAAATAACTTAGAACTTTTATTTGTATCAAGTTTTATAACTTTTATTTATATTCATTTAATTAGTAATTTAAAAAAACATTTATTTATTTATTTGAGCTAATACCATTAGTATACTCTCCTTATTGCCCACACAAGTGACCTAAAATGTGTATAAAGTAAATTATAGAAATTATAGCATTATTTATTTAAAGTATATTTCTGAAGAAGTGTATTCATCTTTCAGGTAGAGAGAAGCTAACTTTGAAGCAAAAACTACATATACACATATGTAATATTACTTAACCTAACTGACCAGTTTAAAATTGAGATCTTGATTTTTACATGGAAATGAGAATTATAGTTTCTCCCTTGGTGTCATTAGAAGGTATTATGAAATAGTATAGTTAGTGCAAAATATTGTTTCATTTCATAAGGCTAAATCAACTTATACTTTTGATTTACTTTTATTTAATCCTTGATTTAATGTGGAAAAGCTAAATTTATCTTTGACTCCATAATGATTTATACCCCATTTATTAATATTAACTGATGATCCTTGAATTATCAAATTATAACCTTCTAAGAGTTATGTCAAAAAGAAATTTATAAAACAAAAAGAAGTCAGTCAGTTTTATATATATACATACATATACATATACATATACATATATATTATATATATTCTATTAGAAAGACCAGTTTGCCACCACATCTAGTATTATATCTAATATATGAAAAATACATTTTTTTTTGCGGAACCCGGGATCAAACTCAGGGATCAAACTCAGGACCTTGCACCTGCCAGGGGAAAATACTTTTATTTTAAAAGAAAAGATGGGCTCTAGGCTGTTTGGTAAAACTAAATAATTGGTGAAATTAAGTGTGCTAGGTACAAAGTAATTGCTGAGGGCCAGCCAAATAGCTCAATGAATTAAGGGGTTTGATTCCCAGACGTGATGTGCTGGCCCCCCATCCAGCGTGCGCTGAGACACAATTGAGACTGGGCATGGTGGTGTGCACCTGTAATCCCAGCTCTTGAGAGGCTGTAAACTGGCAGATCACTACCACTCTGATCTATTAGTGGGCCCCTGAGCACCCTGTAGACCTTGCCTTAAAGTACAAAAAAATTGTAATTGGTCAAACTATCGAAAGATTTCCAGAAATTTAATTCATTCTTCACAGATAAAACATTCCATCTTGTCCTTTCTCTTGCAGTATTTAAAACTATTTTACCTATTCTCCCTCTTCCAGCACTCCTCTCACTTCATCTCTAAAATCAACTCCATGTCCTAAGGCCTGGCTCTAGCTGCTTTTACCACAATATCTTCCCCTGTACTTGAGTTTAATACTACATTTTACTTCCAAAGTTTACCTCTGATAGAAAATTTAGTGACCTTGGAAGATACAAGAAATGAATGTTTTGTTATACAGGTCTTGCTCTGACTAGCCCTTGATCACCCAGCAAAAAAAGCTTAATTACAATATATGAAACGCAGAGCTAGACTGATGAGATGAGCTGTAGGAGGCTTGGATCAATAGCCTCCAGCATTGCAAGCTTCACTGGTGGCCCACTGCAACTGCAGAACATTTAACTGTGTATGCATCTGCTTCCTCTTAGTCCGAAGAGAAGAATTTTCTTTTCCTTTTTGCTTTTTTTCTTTTTTCTTAGCAACATCAGTAGCAAGGTGGGTCATGCCCACACACTGTGCTCTGTAGAACTAGTGTGAGGACAATATGCAATGTGTCATCTTTAAAAAAAAAAGAAAGGGGGGGGAAAAAAGTAATGTTTGTTGAAAGTGTTAATGTTTAATCATTTAATCAATCTTATATATCTATATCTATCAATCTAAACTGATCTGATGATGAAAATATGTAATATGACCATTGTTAAATTTAAATAATAATAATAAAAAAAAGAAAATTTAGTCCCTTGAATCTTTATTTCTGCCTGAAACACCAACCACAAAAGTTTGTACTGTTAACCCCAACTTATCGTCCTCCCTCTGGAGGTTTAGATGCCTTGCCAGCTCTGTGGAAATGTGCACTTCTTTCATAAATGACACTCATGAAGAAATATAGTTCACAGCCATTAAATAATGTACTATAATAGTATGATGTTTCTGTATCTCTCCTTTTTAAGTTCTCAGAGCAGAAATATCACAGTTAGTAAAATGCTTTCCACTATGTGGAAATTATATAGTTCTTTAAAAACTCACATTGTATTCAATTATTCTCATAGGAAAATGTGTAAAAGTTTTCCCAATAAAATGCGTTATCACTTAATTATGTTTTCTGCAATACATTGCTTTCAGTCATTACATACTTATCTCATAATTTTGCATTACTGGAAATATTGCATGCATAGGATTATGTTTTTATATTTAAGATTAAAATGCAAACATTTTCCATGTTTTGTACACTCTTAAAATTTATTTTCAGTGCTTTATGGACTACTTCATGAAAGTAGCTTAATTCTTACTTTTCTTAGTTGGGAAAATTCATTCAATGAATACCTCTTGGCATGCATATTTTCTTCTTTGAAGAATTTCCTTAGGATAAGCGCTAAGTACTGTATCAGCAGCTTAATGGAAGGTCATATTTTTATGGGTCTTAGTAAACATGGCAACTTTTTCCAGGAAAAGATTAAACCCATTTACCTGGGTACCCGTAACAACAATGGACTTTTCTCTCTCTTTATGTTCTCATTTGCTCCCATAACTTCAAAGAAAAAAATACTAGATTATAAAGGTCTCATTTTATGTCACTGAATACCATATCAGTGTTTCATTTCCTACAAATCCACAAATATGCAGAGAGCAGCCTATACAGCTGTAACCTGAGCTAATCATCAAGAAGTCAGGGCAATGTACTAATCCTGCCTGCTAGGATTGCAGTGATAAAGGGACAACTGCTAACACTATCCTAATCCAGCACAAAAGTGCTCTGCAGGAAACAGGCTGTTCGGAAAGAGGAGTATGGAAGCCGCACAAGGCACACCTGGAGCTACTGAAGGAAGACTTGTAATATCCTTTATGCAAATGACCTGGCTAAGCTCTGCCCCTGCTTCTGCTCAGGGTTGTAATACACCCGCACGTCTCAGAGCTTCCAACTCAAGCATGTGGCTTTGTTAGTTCAGCTCAATCACCTGCATTTCATCACCCTCACCAGCAATCTTCTCTAGCCTTAGGAAAGGACATGACTTATGTTTTGCCAAATGTTTATTTTCTACCTATATTGTCAATTAATAGTATAGTTTTGGTGTAATGAATTTTGTTACTGTTATCCAGTATACGTTCATCCTTTAAGTTATTATCAACTGGTCAGGTCCGCTCAAGCCCTGGACTATAAATACTTGGACATTTTGGAGGATATATATTTTCTTTGAGGCGAGTAATTGTTAATGCGAACATTCTAATTTCCATTCCACGGTAAGTTGGTCAGACCACACAAGGGAAAATCAGAAGCACGTGACCTGGACAAGGTAGTCCCATACCCTATAATTTTTAATGTAAACCCAACCTCTGCCTCCCTCTTAAAACTAGTATATGAGTTGCTTCAGAGTGCATGTAGTTCTTGCTGCACACGATGAAAACATTGATCACCAGGACCCTCATGCTTAGCTAGCTCTCTCCACCTCTCTAAATAATCAGCAACAAAACCCTAGCCATCCAAGCACTTCAACAAAGTATTATTCTCAGCAATCCAGGTTGCAGAGCAAAAGGAATTAGCATGCTCTAGGAAGCCCTGCAGAAAGATACCTTTTGTAGCGGAACCCCCATGCTGTCTCTTTTGGCTCAGACTGGCTCTCGTGACCCCTTTCCATTCCCCGACACTCGCTCAGAGGCATCATACCTGGCTCTTCAGACATGACAGCCACCTGTGCTTCCAGGACCCCGCTGCATCCTATCCGGTTGGAAAACATATTGCTGACTTCCCACACCTGCACCATGGCCTACAGGAGTGGGGATTTTTCCCTCACAGCTGCATCTTGAAATTTGAAGTCCGTTTCATTTACTTGACCCTGGAGCCTTGTCCAAACAAGATCACTTGAGCTTTGCCCAGATGGTGGCCATTTACTTCTGCTTCATTCATTTCTAGTCCCTTAAATTATGGCCCTGTGCCAGCTGGCACATCTAAATAGCTTTTTAATGGGAAGATTGCACATCTTCATCCCTAATTTAGTAAATATAAAAAGTGGCAACAGTTTACATGCTGTCTTGTTTTCCCTACATAGGAGCCTAAGTTGAACGTCTCTGAAGCCTCTTTAAGTTAATCAGCTGAGTCAATTGTGCTAATAGAGAAAAAATAACATGTGTGGATAATAAAAATGATAAATAGATTTGGTTGTTATTTTAATTCCTATTGAAATGATAGTGCTGCCAAACGAACCACAGACATTCAGTTGCCTATGCAGACTTGCTTTTATTTTAGTTGTATGTATCTATGACCAGTAATTCTTTGGCTTCTTGAAATGGGTTCACCTGGGCAGTAATGCTCAGATTACCTGTGATTGGGTTACGGCAGTGTGTTCTTATTTGGAAGGCCAGTTGCTAGGGAGTGATTCCCGTGCCATTCTTTTACGATCCGTTCCTGGCACAGCCAACATCAGATGAGACCATGTGTGTACAGTGAAAGCTGATACTAGAATCACGGCCAGTGGTTAACACAAATTATTTTCCCAAGCCTAAAATTAATGGGCCTCTAGTAATGAACTGTACCATGTTAAAAGAAGACAATGAAAGGCCGGAGAGAAAGCTCTGCAGTAAAAGATACTTCCTGGCAAGTGCAAGGACTCGTGCTTGATGCTCAGTACCAAATGTTGTGCTGGCCAACCCTGCACCGGCCACTAAAAGTGAGTATGGTGGCACAAGCATGTCATCCCAGCATTAGGGAGGCTGAGACAGGAGAATCACAATGAGTCCATGCTGTGTAGTGAGACCCTGTACCAAATAAATAAATAAATAAATAAATATGTCTTAAAAATTTTAGGGGTGGGCAGGACAGCTCAGCAGTCTAAAGCACCAGCTTAGGCAACTACAAGGACAGTAGTTCAAACCCAAGCACCACATGCTGCGTCAGCCCCACCCCCAAGGCAAGCTGAGCCGGGTTTAACATAAATAACTACAGTTTTAAATTTTTTTTTTTTAATTTTAAAGTACAGAGCCGGGCATGGTGGTGCACGCCTGTAATCCCAGCACTCGGGAGGCTGAGGCAGGAGGATCAGTGTGAGTTCGAGACCAGCTTGGGCTACAAAAGTGAGCTCAAGGCCAGCCTGAACTACATACTGAGACCCTGTCTCAAAAAGACAAATAAATAAATAAATAAATAAATAAATAAATAAATAAATAAATAAAATAAAATAAATTTTAAAGTACACACAATGAATATTTACTGAATAATATACTGTTATAGGCATTGTACATAAACTAAAGAGTAACTGATGATCTTGAGAAAATATATAATTGGAACTGAATAATTAATGAATTTTGATAGAAAAATAAATAACATGCAATATAAAGAACACATGCAAAGTATATACACAAAAACATATGCACTTATGTATGACAGTATAAAAGAACATTAAGGTCTTAACAACCAAATATGTAAATCTTAAATGTATAACATTTGTAAAAGGAAAAGTTAAATTTGCAATTAGTATAAAAAGCCTTTTAACTTAGTATAGAGGAAACTCCAATTTTGCTTATGATAATGAAATTGTAAAAATCTATTACAGTGCAGTACCTTGAGGCTCCGCAGTATTTTGAACGTTATGCTTTCTGAACACCCAGGATGACAGGAGCGGCCACGTCATGAGGACACAAAGCTAACAAGACACTCATCTGCTGACCAAGCACTTAAGAGCCAACAAGGACTGGCATTTGAACATCCAGTAATGTATATGTCTTGTCAGAATTGACATGGTGGTCATTTCCGTCGAGGCTTAACGCAGTCCTGGTCGCCACGTGTCTTCTCTGACCCTGTCACTTCCTCAGGAAGACACAGAGGCTTCCTTTCCTCCTTTCATGCTTCGGTAGGTTTGGGACTCATTTGTAACCACTGAGTGTGCACAGATGACCCGCTTTCATTTTTTAACCTATCTTTCTTTTCTGGCATGCCGCATTTTGAAGCCTGCAGCTGCCTTGAAGCCACCATGCTGTGAGAGATCAAGCCTGGAGATGCTTGGAAAGAAAAGGCGAGGAGAGGTCAAGCTCTCGTCCACCCGCCATCTGACTTCCACTGTGTAAGGGAGTTCAACTAATCCCTTCAGCCAAGCTCTTCTAAAATCTCCAGCTACTTAAATCTTGAAGAAAAATAAAATGAATGTTTTGATGTTTAAACCTCCAAATTACTTGCCAGGCCATAGCTCTAATCAAAAGATGCATTTGCAAAAATATTTGGTAAAATTGCAAATGACTTTCTTCAACTTTGCATGGGATTTTAAAATGATGTATTATGTACCATGACGATACTTATATGCTTTGCACTATTATTGCTTTTTAAAACTATTCTAGCTTTAAGATTTGTCATGAAAATATTTATGTTTACATTATTGTAATGCAATGACTAGTAACTTTAGATATAAGAAGAGGAGACTAGCTGAATTAAAGCACTATTTGTGAATATATATTGCATGGATTTGAAAATAAGATTCACAGTCACTACTCTGCAAGTAGATGGGAGAAATTCAAGAGACATTAAGTTAACTGAAAAATACATGGAATAAGTTTCCTTATTCATTTCAAGTTTAACCACAGGAAAAATATATATGAATATAAGGGAAACATAAAGTGAATTTATTATAAAGTTGAGCTAATATACTAGGGTTTAGGGCTTAAGATATCCAATTATTATTTGGTTCCTTTCTCATATGATAAATTCAGCATATTTGGCATGCACTTACTATGTCTATATGAAACACAGACATTTGATTTATTAAAAGGAAGTATTAAAAGATTGAGTGACTGTTTAGGCTATCTGTATTTAGGTCATATCTTGCTGTATTCGTGAAAAGCAGATTTTTAAAAAATCACAGAAAATTTCAGATCAAA
This sequence comes from Myocastor coypus, assembly GCA_004027025.1. NCBI lineage: Eukaryota > Metazoa > Chordata > Mammalia > Rodentia > Myocastoridae > Myocastor > Myocastor coypus. The sequence goes on along the minus strand of PVJA010002892.1, from coordinate 73,349 downwards.
TGACATAACATAAAATAAAATGTGTTAACTTACAACGACAGTAAATGCTGAGATACTCTTTTGAAATTACAACTAATGCTAATAAAGCAAATGCTAAGATACTCTCACACTAACGAACATTAGTGTTTAAATAATTTTTCCTTTTTTGTTAATTCTTAGTTGAGAAATGAATTTCATCAAAAACTTGTTTATTCAATCTTTGAGAGTTAATCTTCCCTCTTGAAAAAATATTTGTAACTTCTATAATAATAAAGTCCTTAAAGTAGCATGGACACTTCAATAGTAACTTCTCCAACTACAATAACCTAAAAATCACTGAAGTATTCATTCTATAATGCATGATCCACCAGCAAACACAGTTCTTGTAATTTACTGTAGCCAAGATCAACTCAAATTTGCCACCACAGTTTATGGATTGACGTTTTAAGAGAAGATCACCACCAAATGATTTTACTTTTAGAGATTTGCTGTGATTAGCTACTTAGCCTCTTCATGAAAAAACAAGGTCAGTCATTCTATTTTATTTTTGAATGCTGTTCTGCATACTGTGTTAGTTCATCTTGCATTTCTTTACTCACAAGATAAACTATCTCTGTTTTCAGTGTGTCCATTTTGTAATGCTACCTGTCTGTTAGTTAACGACATAGCACTCCTGATTTTGAGATCAAATGTCTACGTCCTATGCCACAGTGCTTGTGTTCAAGTATTTATTTCACTGAGTAATGGTCACCAAATCAATAGGAGTGATTCAAAGGAGGCAGCAGATCATGAGACAAGGAAGGACAGATTAGCTCTGGTTGTATACTGCGTAGAGTTCAGTACTAAGGTTTCAGGTATCCTCTGGGAATTTTGAGCTATATGTCCCAGGACCAAGGGAAGACTATTGAAATTCAATCCTGTATCCTTATTTTGAATACTAATATATTCTACAACCTTTATCCTAGCTTATGTTATTATTTTCTACTTTAAATATCTGCATCTCAAAAATCTATATGGAGACATCTGTTGTCAGGTAGGATGTGTTAACTTGTAGCAGAGCAGAGCTTTCTTCACACAGCTAGAAAATGCTGATTAAATTTTAAAAAATAGAACATAAGCATGATATAACAAAATTCTGGGGGAGATATAGGATTACATTTAAAAAAAAAAATCAAGTAAGATAAGCAGCTCAGTGAGTCCCAGCTTACCAGCTTCTCTCCTGCCTGACTGTTAGAGCGTCCCATGTGGCTATGCTCCATCTTTCCCAGGCCAAGCATTTGGGAGGAGACAAATCAGAAGTTCATTTAGCTTGTGAATAATTTGATTACACAACAAAAAATGCAGGAATCCCCCTGAAGCACGTGTTCAGCTTTACTTGTGGTACACTGACTCTATTCTGGGATGATGTGTGAGGCTTCAAAGTAATCTGAACACAACAAGAACAACAACAACAACAAAAAAAATCTTGAGGAAAATATTGAGAGGTGCTTAGTATTAAGAAAAACCAAGATTTGGCATGGAGGCATGCCTATAATCCAAGCATTTGAAAGGCTGAAAATAAGAGAATCTCTACGAGTCTGATCTACATAATGAGACACGAAGCTGTCCTAAACCACACTCACACACACACACAACAAAAGAAAGACCCACTGTGGGAGAAGACTCCTCTGAAGACCTTCACCAGTCTCTCCCTGAAATATTGTATCAGACGTGAAATATTTACAGAGCTACAGGATAAAGCTGAACTTGAATCCTCTCAGGGGCAATGCTGGACTCCCTGCTAAGAAGAAAATAGAAGAGCAGACACTAATAAAGCCACCTATTTTACTAAATTGAGTCTTACTGAAACTTAGAGCCAGAGTCTGTCCAACCCTAGAATGATTGAGGTGATCAGTTGTCTGCAATGTCTACCAAGAAAGGAAGAGGAAGCTCTATCTCGGAAACACTAATGCAAATGAGTAGGTCTCATTGGAAACTGCATGTGAAAGAACACCTATTAGTGATTTCTAAGAAGGGCTAAACCAAACCATTAAAAGAATCCCAAGATGAGCTCAGCATTGAAGATGTGGAGGCAACTACTATAACTGAGTAATCCAAGAAAGACAATACAAAAGTTAATACAATCCCAAAAAATGTTACTATTAAAGTATGTCCAAAAGTCTAGTTAACACAAATATATGCTAACTAAATTATTCATGATAGTGAAATAAATGAAAAGCCACAATGGGAGACTCCCACCTACACAGAAAAGGTAATGTAATGCACTTATGCTAAGCACAGAAAAAGGTGAGATGGACAACTGAGGTGCAAAGAAATCAGGGTCTCACATAGTATTGCTGGGAGCTTAACTGATGCCTCCAAGTTTATCTCATGACTCCAAAACAGTTCTCCTAGACCTGTTAGTACATATGCTGAGAGGATTAGTAAGCAGAAATCATAACATCTTATAACCAAATGTCTCTCAAGGACAACAATAATAAATGATTTGAGGTTCCTTAATTCATGCAGAGAAGCATTTTTTTTTTTTTTCTCTAAGTGTATGAAGTAATTTGAAGAATTTCACAATACTACATGAAATAAATCAAGTACAAGGAAGTTTCTGTTTTGGAGTACTATCTGTATAAAATACTAGCCCAAATAAAGCTTATCTGTGTGCTTACTTTCCAGAATATGATTCCTCTAAATGAGGTAAAATCAAGAACAGGACACAGGAGGCTTCTGAGGTATTGCTAGCTTTTTTTTTTTTATCTGTGGTATGTGATGCATGCTTTGTTCATGCTTTTCAATTTTGACTACACACAATAATGTGAAAAATTTTACTTAAACAACATTCATAAAAATTGGGAGAAATATGGTGCTTTCTAGAAAAGGCAGATGATCACATTGTTTTTAAATGAATAAAGCATTACATTGGTGAATGAACTCATATAAGCAGACTTTTACATTAAAATATAACTATCATTTTTCAAGGTACTGCAAATTCTGATGCGAGCTCCTCAGGGAACTCTGTATACAATTTAAATCTAAAAATACTTAAAAGAGGTCAAAAGAGGACTGATAGGACTGGGATTTATGCTTATGCAATTAATTTAATTTTCAAGTGGATGGGCGAACAAAGATAAAGGGAAGAGGGAGCAAGAAAGGGAGATGAAAAATAAATGAAGAAAAAAAAAAAAAACGAGAGCGAGGTGAAAACAGTGCCTTGGAAATGAGAAAGCGTCCAAGAGCTGGAAGAGGCAGGAGGAGAAGAGAGGAAGGGGAGGGGCAAAACTGTTGCATTCCTTACGTGCCTTGCCTCCTGCTGATAGATGCAATCAGGCCCTGCAAACAGGTTCTAATAAAGCATACAGGTATTCTTTCCAAGTTTTAGATTAGATAGTTCTCGGATAAAGCTTTGTGTGTGTTCTTCTCCAGAAAATGAAAAATCATTTTTAATTCTATATTGTATGATTACACAAGAATGATTTGGGGACTCTAACCATCCAATGTCCTTTAAATTAAGCCTCTGGTCTTTCTAAAGCATCTTCTGCCTCTCCTTTGTGTTTGCTATGTGAGATTTAATTTCTGTAATTGGAAGAACTGACACAGAATGCCTTTTTTTTTGTTGTTGTTGTTAAATAATCTGTTCTGTTTCCGTAACAGAAAAATCAGAGGCCAAAGGATTTATAAAGAAGCTTATTTACTTCCCAGCTCTGAAGACAGGAAAGCCCATATCAAGGTTCTTGCATCTGGTCCAGGCTCTTATGCAACTCACACATCACAGTATAAAGGCACATGGCAAGAGAAGCAGGACGAATGTGAGCCTATGCTAGGAGTGTAAGATCCAAAGCAATCCCACAGCTGAAACTCCTTTTGCAATAAATCCCCTCTTGTGTAGCCAACCCCTCCTTCGGTAACTGTTCTAGTCCATCATCAGAAATGAATCTTGTTTTTTTTTTTGCAGGACTGGGGTTCGAACTCACGACCTTGCACTTGCCAGGAAGGCACTTGTGCCACGGAGCTATCTCCCCAGCCCCAGAACTGAATCTTAACAACCTAAATATCTCTCAAACACCTTGACTCCTCCAGTACTACCGAAATGACAATTTTTACAAAAGACATTGGCTGAGAGCTTCAGAGCTTCAGAGCATAGCAGTATCTTTTAATTATGCTAGACAGGTTTAAGTTGAGAGATCCAGTGGTAGTTTTGATCCAGATCATGTGAATCTAAATAATGGCATGGAATATAAGGTACTGCCATTATCTTCCTTGTGTCTAGTCAACATACTTTAGAATCCTGGATTTATTTGTAGATTTTTCCTATGGCCTTTTATTATTATGTGAGATATTCTATCAAATTAGTCCTCCCATCAACCCTACTGGAAAAAAATGTACCATGAACAGCCATGAAAAAGTTAAACAATCTTTTGCTCAATTCCATATTTTTTCATGAATTTTACAAGTACTTATTCATTTTAACTCTTCATTTTTTGTTTGTTTTAAAAAATGTTGTGTGGAGAAATGGCAAAAAATTCACAACAAAGTCATAGGAGAATAATAATGTTAATAAACTGCACATTGTTATCTTTGGAATAGCTATTCAGAGTACAGGCTATGGGCATTAAAATATCTCCAATCACTCAGCCCAAGCCCTCCTTATCCATGATCTCAGAGACACCACTAGCCTAACTGATTTGTGTATTTCTATGGCTTAAATGTATGAGGTTCTCTAAATCCATGTATTGGAACTAAAACCCTAAGGTAGTGAGGTAGAGTTTTGGGGTCTGTTGAGAAGTGCTGCTGAGACTGAAGGGCCCACCTTGTGTCTTTTTTTCTCTAGCTTCCACACATGAGTGCGCAGCTTTCATTCACCACTGGGTCATGTAGGATGCAGTACCACCTATTACCATGATCAAATTGCAAAGCACCTCACTAGAACCTAAATCTGCCCACACATTTGTCTGGACACCCCAGTCTGCAGAATTTTAAGAAAACAAATTTCCATCCCTTATAAATCTCCCAGACTCAAGTATTTTATTGTAGTAACATGAATGGACTAACAATGTACATAGTTTACAAAATAATGCGCTATATAAAAAAGTCTACTTTGAAATGTGTCTCATTACTTTCACATGTATGTAACCTTACTTAAGTTTTTGTTTATACAGGATTAAGTTTATACCATTCTATGATTAAACATTTTTTTGTCTTTGTGCTTTTGTTTTTATTTTATTTTAATTTTTGTACAGGGTCTCACTACTGACTCATAGTGATCCTCCTGCTTATTCCTCCCAAGTGCTGGGATTACAGGTACACCACCAAGCCCAGACTCCATTGATGGCTCAGTGTGCTCAAGAGTGGGCAGTGCAGCAGGCAGGCCAGGAACCCAAACCCTGGCCCCTGCACTTCCCTAAGCCAGTGCTTAATCTGCTGAGCTGCACCACCAGCCCCCGATTAAACTTTCAGTATACTACATCTGCTCAAATTCTAAAACCTGGAGGCAACTACTAAAATCACCTTTTGAGAGGTTTTCTTTTGGACTTACCTGGATAAATTTAAATGGTATATGTTACTGGACCTACTTTCTGCACATAATAATTTACTGCAATCATGTGAAGCAACATTTGTTTGGTTTAGTAGGTATCATTTTAGACAGTTGAATGAAATTCTATAACATGGAAACTTCTCTAAATGAAAATCATTTAGATGTTTTAGTGATATCTGTGCACCCATGATTTTAGCAGACCAATTTGTAATAGCCAAATCTTGGAAACAACCAAATTGCCCATCATTTGAAGAATTGTTGAAAAAGATGTGGTATTTTTATACAATGGAATATTATTCAGCTATAAAGAATAATAAACTGGAAGACTTCGTATATAAATGGATGCATATTGAGCAAATACCCATAAGTGAAATAAACCAGACCTACATTTGTAAATATCATATAGTCTCCCTAGTATAAGAAATCTAAAGAAGAAATAAAAATGGAAAGACATCGTAACACAGCTGAATGGAAATCAAAAACTTTTGAAGCAAAACTAAAATTATGCTTGGAATGCATGTAATTCTGAACATTTAGATGTGTACTGCCGCTAATGTAAACTCAGTTACTTCTATACTTCCCCTCAAGGAAATGGCTGGTTAACAAAAAACTAAAAAAGGATATCAATTGACAATAAGAGACTAGGCAAAATATCATAGGCTTGACAGGCTACAATTTTGTACATCCTTGGATTTCTAAATGTCTGTATAAAAATGTGTAACTGTTTTTATCACATTCCATAGAGATTTATTAGAATACCAAGGATTCAAGGAAAATACCACTGTCAAGCTAAGTCTAAGATTTTTGATATTCAGAAAGACAGTGACGTTGAGCTCAATTACCTATGTTATAGAGTAAGAGTATCACGAAGCTTCCCAGCTGGAGGGTTGAGAATGTAAGTTAACAGACCAAAAATTCGAGATAAAGAAGGGATACAAGGATAGCCATCATTTTGGCTCTTTTCCTTCAAGGTCAGTGAGGACTCAGGACACAAGAGAACCTGTGCTGTAACATCCTATAACTCTGAAATTTTCTAGTCAAGGAGATTATGGAACCTCAGAGGAAAGGGATAAATGAAGTATAGTGTGTCTAGGGAGAGTCATCTGGGGAGAAAACATTCTCTCAGGCTTTCACAGAGAGCAAACTGGTTAAGCAATGGCTGTGACTCATCCCAATGGCTGACAGTGACAACAGTTCTACAAAACAATGTATTTGATTCCAAAGTTAATCCTGAGGAGATTTGACCTTTGAAAATACAAATGATGAAAGTTTTGTTAGACAAGTCTTGCTTTAACTTGCCCTCGCCCACCCTGCAGAAAAGCTTACTTGTGAGGCATAAAATGCAGAGCTAGATTAGTATGGTGAGCTTTAAGAGGCTTAAATCAACAGCCTTCAACATTACCAGTTTCACTGGTAACCCACTGCCATTATGAAACTTTGAACTATGTATACAAATGCTTCTTCTTAGTTCAAATAGAAGAATATTTTTTTCTTTTTCTTTCTCTACCAATATTGATTAGAAAATTTATCATGCCTACACCCTGTGCTCTGTAGAACTTTTATGAGGACAACAATATGTAATATGTCAATTATTGCGAATGTACTACTAACACGTTTTGAGACTCTCATACTGTTATCTCTTATTAAAAGTAATAAAAAATAAATTGGAAAATAAAAAGTAAAAAAGACAAGGCAAAAGTTAAGGTTTAGTGAAACGAAGAGTTAATGTTTAACTGTTCGTTCAGTCTTGCATGCCTATATCTGGTATTCTCAGCAACAAATTTGATGATAACAATACATAAAATAACCTTTGTAATTTTCTATTCTTATTTTGAAATTCTGTACCATCTTTATTGTTTTATGTTGCTTTGTTATCGTATTTTTTGGTATTTCCTTTCTTCTCTTTAAAATAAAAATATAAAACAGAGAATAAAAAATAAAGGAATAAAAATAAGAAAGAAATAAAAAGAAGAAAATCATTTAGAGAGAGTTGGGGAAAATATATCTGTGTATGCAAATAGGGTGATTTGGACAACTATACTGTGGATTTCTGCTGCTCTATGGAAAGGAGCAGTTGGTACTTCATAAGTGCTTATTCTACTGAGCTATCTCCCTGGCCCCTATTATTATAAGTTTTATGTTGTAATAGTATTCTGTACTCTCTTTCAAAATAAAAATGGTAAAAAAAAGAAAATCATTTAAATTACTTCATAGTTTTGGCTGAAATTAATAAATATATGCATTTATCTTTGTCCTCATTTAATATTATTTTCAGCAGACTCTAAGTAGAGATTTTGCTGAATTCACATCTTGAAGGCTTTGATATATGTGTTGTAAAATTTTCCATGAAAAGTATCCTGCCATGCAAAGAGATCTTTTTATGCATTCCGAAGTGGTAAGTTCATTTTCTTTCATTGATGTTTTGTCAAGAGGACGCCTCTGCCTCTGTGGTGTTGGTGCCGTGCCTAGAGCAGCAGCTACAGAGCACAGTATCATCGGCTTCCTGTCCACTCATCATGCTTCCATAAACCTTTGAGACTTCCAGCCAGGAGGGAAATAATCAGGAGAAGTGTTTGTTAGCCTGTGAAATGGAAATAAGAGAAACAAAACCAATCTGAGTACCTACAACATTTGGCTCCTTAAGCACAGTATCTAATACCACCATCATAATACTTATCTTGCAGCTCACATTTGACCAATGTGAAAACCAAGGCTTGGACAGCTTATTTTCTAAGGCTAAACCATGCCTAAGCAGCAGAGTCAGTATTCCGACTCACTTTTCTATAACATCTTAACTGTAATACAATATATTTGAAAGTGACTTTCTTTGATAATACCACAGCCAAACAGACTCAATTCTTTTAGGTTTCACAGGGTAGTTTCAAAATTATTACAATGGAATAATTTAGAGAAATTCTTTTCCTGGGCTCAAATTATCTTTAATGAAAGCTCAATATTGTATGATCAAAGTGCTCGTAAATCTTAAGTCTTTTAATTTATCTGACTGTTATCTAGAGAAATGAATGTGAAGATGATCACAGTCTGCCTAGAGTCTAAATTTCATCACCACTCCAACTTACCTATTCAATAAATTATCTCTTAAACATGTATTTATATAGGGAAGAAAAGGTTGAAATTTAGAAAGGAATTTCTTAAAGTCATTAAACCAACATAATAGAGATTATTATAGCTACAATTTTAAAGAAATATATCAAATGCTTATTACCAAAAAATACATGGAAAACTTCAATATACATTGCAATGAGGATTAATTTAGAAAATCTAAATTTTCAGGGTATTTTATATCAATTTGTTACAGTAAGGTGAAAATGAAATAAACCCTGCTATGTTTAACAAACATAAGCCATTCTCTTTATTGTTTTCTAACATCCACTCAAGTGTAAATAATGGAAATTATTACATGATGATCTCACCAAAATGCCTGTCAAAGGCTGTAATTGCTGTAATAATTTGTGTAGTAAGTATATGTGGCTCTGCAACTGTGGATACCAATGAATATCAACATCTGGAATCCTAGGTTCATTTGCATATAATCAGCATTCTGAATGAAAATTCAAGAAGTCTATGTAACCTCTGCTTCTCACCATGTATGAGGATAACTAGGACAAAATCCATGTGCCCCACAAGTTTGTTTGCCAAGTAACATAGCTGGGGCTTCTCATCTTTTATTCTTACACGAACTCCAAAGCTTGTTATTTTACATCCTGCTGATTCATCTCATTCCAGGACACATTTGACAATTGCTGTTACTTGATTGCTTTATACCTTTGACTCTATTAACACAACTTTTGTGCTTTCTAGTCACAACTTATGGCTCACTCTTCATGCTGTCCACTGCCTTGCACTCAGAACTTAGACCTCAGCTTTTAGTGTAAAGTATCAGCTTCTTTACATCATGAAACAAGCTGCATTTTGACATACATTGCATCACCATTTTGGTAGATCCTACCCATAGTCAAGTGAAGCTTATTCAGGCTGGTTCATGCTGAGGCACAAATCTTGTGGGGCATGTTAGAATTCTACCTACCACAAGGTAGACTTTTGATGTTTCCCACATCTCCACCATAAAGCATATAACAGTTGAAAGAAAAAAACTGAAAGAAAGAAGCTAGTTTTTAATGCTTTGGTCATACTTGTCGTGAATATTTAATGACAATTATTTATGTTTGTGTATGTGTGTGTGTGTGTGTGTGTGTATTTATGTGGGTATATTTCTTTCCTTCCCTTGCTATGTATCTAGTCTTGTCGTTTAATAATAAGGATATATCTTTGGAAAAGCTTTGTTGGGAAATTTTGTTATTGTTAAAACATCATAGGGGGTCCAGGGAGATAGCTCAGAGGCATAAGTGCCTGCCTGGCAAGCACAAGGTCAGGAGTTTGATCCCTGGTACAATTAAAAAAAGAGAGAGAGAACAAAGAAAAAAATCATACAGTATATGTCTACAAAGTAACATGTCTACTGCACTACAGAGTAACACAATGTTATCGGATACATGCTGCAGAGCTCAAAGAGGCATTGTTTTGCAGTACAGCACTATAGGTAGGTGGGTAGGCAGGTAGGCAGATAAAATCATATATACATGTATTATAAGTATATCTATATTATATCATGAATATATATTAATATATGTGAGATATAGAGTGAACATCTTTTAACTTTGCAATTATCTATTAAATCTTTAATCAATATTATTTTAAAGTGCAGACCTAATCTTGTCCTAGCTTACTGACAGATTCTATGTATGTATAGATGTGTATACTTTGCATTGATTTACTTAAAGTAGTTGTTCACGTTCGCCTGCAGCATGCACAAAGGGACCCCATACACTTCCATTGTCTTAGCAACCACACCCGAGGAGCTGTTACCATCTTTCTGCAAGAACTGGAGGCATTCCAATATCAATAAGGTGTTTTATGTAGTTCTGTCAGAGGGAGTAGGAAATGCCTCAGAGGAGGTATTACTGTGATGCACAGGTGGTTGAGCCTTAATGGTGTCAATAGAAATGCTATTTTAATGTCAACAGAATGGCCACATATCAGTTCTGCTGCCCTTACCAAAACAAACAAACAAACAAACAAACAAACAAACAAAAGGAATGACACCCAAGAAGAATGTCATTATATGATAAAGAACTGAAATTTTATTCTCCAAACCTGAGCAAGATTTCTAAGGGATTCACAGTTTGCTTTCAACCTTTCTTCACTCCTCATTGCTCAGATGACACTTTCCAGGAAAGCAGTCCCAAGCAAGCCTGCTTAGCACAGTCGCAAGGGTTAAGAGCCATTCCTAGCAGTTAAAAATAAATCCCTTCACACTCAGTAACTCATTTTCTATCACCAAAGGTCCTGACATCAAGAAAATGGCCTGTTGTTGTGTTATGAGGTCACACTGGTGTCTGTCTGGTTTTGAAATTAAGATCTATGTAATGTGCTGCTTTGCTATCTGGTGAAACTGGCATGGCCTCAAAGCGCCTCCCTGGATGCCCCCGACCTACTATGCTTCTGAGAATGTGATCACTGAGCCAAACATCACTCCTTATCATGGAGGCCAGGCATGTGCCTGCTTATTCCTAAGTGACAGGCTTCAATTTTCTGCCAGCCTATGGAAATATTCAAACAAGCCACATATTGTCTCTTGAGACCTAGAATTTGCCCCTTTGTGATGATAATCACTGCCTACCAGAAGTGCCACTTGCTCACACTATTCTCAAACCCACGTGGCAGTGTTCCATGCACTGTTCTCCCCTGGATTGTGAGGATGTATGCCAATACCTGCCTCTTGATTTCCTCTGTCCAGGATCAGGTGTTGTAAATCCAGCCATTTTTTCATGTTGGTGTGACAATTTCTTCTTAAACACCGAGTTACAGGAGAGGTAATGTAAACAATCCATTTCCCTGTGATATTGTGATATCCCTTCTGGGATATTCTGTTTTCATTTTCCTAATAATTTTCAGCCATTTTTATTTTAAGTCAAAACTTTCATCCAAAATGTACAACTTTACTATACTCCTGAAATGTAAAATAGACATTCTGATTGTGTGAAATGTTACCTTTTTTCCATATGAATAAGTATTTTTCCCTGTGAAAGACTTACTATGTAGTTTACAACATGGAATAATTATGATCATATTTTATAGTTGATTGTAGAGTTAACATCTAAAGATGTGTCATCACTTTGAGGGGGGGTTAGAAAAATAAATATAAACAGAGAAGAAAGAAAACGAATTCTAGTTTTAAGATTGTACTTAAAAAAAATGACTGAAGCTACCTTAGGACACAAACTTATCAAAGATCACAATGCCTTTCTGTCGCTTCAAGGAAACTCACCCCCTAAATTTCTTTTTCTAAGAGAAACAAAGTCACAAAGCCTTTAAAATAGCTCTGTCCTTGGCTCTCGATTGAGTCATGGGTTCATTGCTTTCTATGTAATCACAGATGCCCCTGATTTCTACCCCAAGAATATACAAATGTTTCACCTACAATCTACAATGTATCTCACGCTGTGAGTATGTAAACCCCCCCCCCACTCCACCACCACTTTGATTTGGCTTAATCAGTCTGGTCATGTTTGTAACTGTTTTTCTTTGATGGAAGTGTGTAGAGCCTGAGTTGTGCAGAGACACCATGTAAATTATTCACGGTACTAAAATGTGTCCCTTTGGAAAAGGCCATTTTCCCCAAACTTAGAAATAAATGTCTTTTACCTACTCATCTATAAAAGAAGACAAAAAGAAATACAACAAACAATGTTTGTTCATGTTATTTTTATTCATACTGAACTACACTATTAAAGTTTAGAGTTGCTCAAATGAGATAGGACTGAAGAACTAAAAAAACTTAATTTATGTTTAACAAATGGTCATAAAGACTTAGTTTAACATTTCTTTGCATGACTGTGAATCTTTGTGTTTCATGTTCATATTAACTGAGAAATTGCATGTTTTGTAAAATGTATGTTCATCCAGTTGACAAAGTTTGCAAAATAGGTCACCAGTTTTTGAAGTCCTCTATATGTTAATTTAGAAATGATTTCTCTGGAGGTCTTTTAAATTTCTTTAATGACAATTACGGTTTGAATATAATGACATACCTTGCCTGCCTTAATTTGGGGCCCTAATTAATCATCTTTATCAGTTCTCCTAATTGCTAAAGTACTTAGTGTGCTATGCATCAAACATTAGTAAATTGTTGCCTAGCCAGCTGGGTTGCACCTGCAATTCTGTGTTCACAGATGTAACTAATTATCAAAATTTCACCAATGGAGATGCCAGCATTTGGTTTCTACTCTCAGTGTTTCGGTCTTCTTGTGACAACGGGTCACAGTGTCACATAAATGGCACTGCTGTTCATAGGACATTGACCTTTTTCATTGTCAGTATCTTCTTAATTGCTCGATAAATATTAATATATTGTGATTGCTTTCTTCACATGATCTGCTGATGTTACTGCAGACTGTGCTTCCTGGACACAAGCCTCCTGGATATGTTGGAAGATTCAGGCAGGCCAAGCAATTCTCACCTTCCTCATGCTCTTAGAGATTCTGAAGATGAAATAAAACAGCAAAGCAGAGTGGTTTAAATCTTCAAACTTGCTAAAAGCTGCCTAGCAGCAGTATCCCAACTCTCAAGCCACCCAAACCACATAAAAATGTAATTGACAAGTCAGACAAAAATACCACACAGAGGCCAATTTTGGAACATTTAAGATTTGCCAATAGCTTAACTTTGGGGACATATTTGGGTCTGTGCAGTTTTTATTACAAGCTACTTTCTTAAGTTTAGAAACATGAACTTAACAGAACATTGTCTGTATTTCAACATGTCTGAACATCTTTTTAACACACCTGTTGAAGATTTTTTTCTCAAATTTGACCAGTTGTTCATATAAGTTGAAAGAAAGAAAAACTAAACTACCTTTAGGAACTTACATAAAAATATTTAAAGTTTATGTATACGTTTGCATATAAATTATAAAACTCTTTATTCAAAAGAAACAATTAAACTCCATCACTATGTAGAAAAATCTATACTCTTTCATGATTTTATTCCAGTCTCCGGATGACTATTTGACATTAAAAATTAAACATTATTCTCACAATTTATGATGTTTCTGAAAATTATTTCAGCATAAGCAGTAAATTTTATTTGAATAACTGAAAATATATTAAATATGTGCTTACTGGTGACAATTCTAATATAATGGGAAAAATATATAAATATTCTAAGTGTTCAAGATTAGGTTAACCAAAAGGATCTGTCCACTGACAACAAGAACCTATACCTGACATTTAATGGAGGTATAAACATAGAATCAGAATTTGTGTATGCTCACAAGTATATTGACTTTGCATTGGGAGCTGTGATATTTAGAAAAGCAAAACAAGCTAACAGGATAAGAGTAAAATCAGTGTCAGTGAGTTGCAAATACCGTGATGATCAGTTTGTCTTCCTTCTTTTCATTTGATTGACCTATCACTCACATCTGAAAGATTCTATGTGCCCTACTTAACACAGGCAAAACTGAGTTTCAGAGATAATATACAGCAAGTTTAAGGTCACACATTTAGTGTATCAGAGTCAGAGATTTTCATCTGGACATACCAAAAGTCTGACATTCTATAGGCTTCATAGATTCCATAATTGTCTGGCAATTAGTCCATATATATATATATATATATATATATATATCTATATATATATCTATATATATCACTATATTTGTATATGTAAACAAACATAAACTTACGTAACTTACTTGCATTTTAAAGATGTCACACACTAGCAAATACAGTACACAGTACTGTAGATATATAGCGTATTTGTAGCTATGGCCATAAATGCATCTAGCAGATGAGAAATAATATTCCCTAGATCAAAGGGTAAGCAAGTTAAATACCTACAAGCAAGCAGAAACACATGTTGAGTGTTAAAGCATAAAATGTATGTTTTGGCAATCACTCAGAAAGCCTAAAATCCTCAGCGTATGAGCATTTTGTAATTTGGAGACAATTGTCTAAAATTTGAACGTTCAATTTCTTTATTTTTGAAAACAGATCTATAATATACCACAATATTCTAAGTCATGAGGATTACTAAATCAAGTTTATAAAAAAGTCCCGTAGTAGGGTTTACGTAGAAGTGGGAAAAACAATCTGAAAATAACAAATTCCATGCATAGACAAGGAAGTGCCCAGCTGAGAGATAAATAACATCGCAAAAGGGGTGATATCCGTGTATCACACAGAGATGGTGTCCATGATCACAAAGGACAGTGAACACAGAGCACTACTCAAATCAGGCTCGGGACCTGGTCATTATGTGTATGTGACCAGATAATTTCCTTCCTAGTCAGCGAACCCCACATCACTTTCCTATTGCCACATTCTTTCCCTAATCACTGGAAAGCAATCCAATGCTTACCATAATACCCTAGCCCCTTTACAGACCCAGGAGTCTTCCTGAGTCTTCTAGAACTACTTCTTTTTTCCTTTGTCAAAGTTGTTGCTGGCATAATTATTTTCTGGGCCAAGAACCTCAAATCTGAAAGGTGTGAGTAGGAAAGTGAAGAGTGGAAAACAAGAGAACAGAAACGAAAAGGAAAAAAGAGAGGCAGAATAGTGAGGAGGGGAAGAAGAAAAATGTAACAAGAAAGCCCTGGAGAAATCTTTTTGTACCAAAAAATGGAAAACTTGCAGCTCTATAAGAACCAATGCAAGGAAATCGATAATTACTCAGAGACGGGATAATATACCACATGCCCTTCCACAACAGAGCACAATGGGACACTGTCTAAATGGTTTTCTTAATGTATCCTGTTGTGTCTTCATACAAAACTAGAAGCCATATGGTTTAATTCAACCCTCTACATGAACTTCGAGATTTTTATTGTGTTCCAACACATTATTTCACCATCATTTTTTGTTTGAATGTGCAAACTGATTTTGTAGCAATAATCAAGACCTCATAGAGAATTCCACAAATTCTCTTGGAAGAAAACTTAGCTGAAAGGCTCAACTTCTTTTAGCCTGACCACATTGCTAGATGTGCTCTTTCAGCCAGGCTGCTGGTTTTGGAATCAGGAAATCTAGAGCTTTCTCAGAGTGATACCCAAACTACTGTGCCAAGGATGCACTGAGATATTGTCAAGGTTCCTTAGAAGAGCAAACTGGTACACATATTGTTGCAAGTTGTGTTTCAGGAACCCCTGTACACTTCTGGATTGTAGAAGCTCTCTCCAGTATCATTGTGATTTAGACTAGCTTAATCATATACTGTTTCACATTCATTCATTCAGCAAACATTAGCTAAATATACATTCTGTGTCAGTCAAGAAGCTAGGCTCAATAATGCAATGATATATAGAACATTTTGGAACTTCAGATGATCAAAACGGGAACACAGATGCATGAAGATATTTAACGAATTGAAAAAAATTCTGTACAGATAAGAATGTTGAGGTAACTCTCACCAAAGCTATTTAAAAATGGAATTTGAAGAAAAATGACATATTTCAAATCAGGCACGCCATAATATGTTAAATCAACAAAGAAAAATTTCCTTGGTAGAAATGTGATGACATTTGAAGGGAGAGGAAAAATGGCTGTGACAATGTGAGGTGCCTCTTAGTTCATGTAGTAGTAGCTGAAATGGTTATGAGTATTTGGCCAGAAATTATCACAAAACACAGAAGTGTATATAACACAGGAAACACAGAGATGGCCATGCTGAAGAGCTTCAGATTAATCAGATTTCCAGTCCCTTGGATACATGACCTAACAACCACAACTTAAATGAGAAATTCACCTTGACTTATGGTTCTGGCTCATGGTTTATGGTCTGTGGTCAGTGCACTCCAAGTTAGAAACATCATAGTAGAAGGATTTTGATGAGCTAAGCTGCTTAGTTCACAACAGCAAAGCAGGGGGAAGGTGCCAGGCTGACAGGTACAAGGGAAGCCTATGGCAGCACTGAAAACCTACAATGCATCCATAGATGTCAAAAGTGTGCTTAACTAATCCCTTGCAAAGTTCGTAAGCAAGTAAGCCTGAAAATTCATTTTAATGGTCACAAACTTAGACTTTAGGACTAGATAATATGAAACAACCAAATATTTTTAAGTAAGAAAGGACTCTACACAGGCTGAAATTCTCTATTAATGAATAAATATTTTAGTCAATAAATGTCTATTGTATTTATAGAAAATTTTAAACTCAGAAAATTATTACTTTCTACTATCTTATGGAGTATGGGGTCCTCATGTTCTCAGTAAAGCAGAAGTATATATTTAGAATCAACACAGTGCAAGTCAAGATTACTAGTACTTATGGATAGTGAAAATTTAAGAACCATAGCCAGTAAGAAAAAATAATAATATTTATGGAATGCATGAGCACAGGGATTCCCAGGATATTTGTCTTCAAAATCATTATAATGAACAAGATTGAAAATGCCACAAGTCTACACCATCACTCCAAAAGCTCTGAAATGATGGTGCTGTATTGGCAGCAAAACTTAAAAGTTGGTAAATGTGTAGCAAACAAGGTTCATTTAGCTCAGGGTTTAAGGAGGTTTCAGTCTATACACAACTGGCTCCAAGGCAGAGTGATGCATGGAAGAGGGCCATTGCTCCTAGAAGTGGAAAAAAAAAAAAAAAAAGGTGAGGGAGGAGAAGGTACCGCAAGCCTCATTCCCTCCCTCGTATTTTATGCAGGCTACCCATCCTAGGGCAGGGGAGGTGTAACACTGGCACTTCTAATCCCAGCATTGGACCTTGAATGAATCACTAACTCTAGACACCTTCCCCGTGACTTCAAGACTTTGGGGGACATCTAAACACAAACAATAACGTTCTGTCTCTCCTGGAAACATCTTTTGATGCTAGTGACAATGCTCTAGAAGACAACAAATAATACTGTCCTTCTCTGGTTTCTGCATCCAGCATGAAGACTTACCCCCACTCTCCACACCAAGAATTAACCTTTCAGTCCTGCTTCTCTGGTAGGTGTTATAGACAGCTTACCATACTTAAGTGGATGGGATAGCAAATTGTTTGGCATACAAAATTGTCTGTCTTTCACTGTCAACTTGTTTAACTCAGTTGATGTTAGGACATCACATAACATTTTCTTGTTCTTTGATGCAAGGAGAAAGAGTTATAGTTACATAGACTTTAACTTCTGATCCTTTACTATTTAAGACATTGAAGAGCAAAAGAAACAAGGGCAAAAGGGGAGAAGAGAGCAAGTCTCCTTCCCTCCTTTATGTTGTTTACAAGCTACCTGTTGCAGGGCAGGTGAAGCACTCATATGTATAATCCACGTATTGGATCATGCATAAGTCACCAATGCAAGAAGCCCCCACCTCATGACTACACAAGGCTCGTGAAGGCAGACATCCTGACTCAATAGTGAGGGCTAGTGACACCAAGAAGCAAGATGTCTACAAGTAAATTGCAAGGCTGGAAGACTGTCAGCTATCAGTTTGAGGCCTTTCTCCTCAATACATAACAGGTGATATAGTAGACACACCCAAATGACTTAGGAAATAAAGGGAAACACCTGACAGTTTTCCTTATTTCTGCCTCAGCTGTGTGTACCCCTTTTCAATCCCAGTTTTCAAAAATACATTATTGCAGCTTCTGGGTGACTGTGTTCCAACCTTTGAACAAAACTTAGTCTGAACAGATGCATGCCTTCTGCATGTTCAAGAGAACATGCTTCAAAGAAATGCTGTGCACTTAATAGGAGACCACATGCTGTGGTTCCTGCCACTGTGAATAGACAATAGAGCAACGGACTTTGAAATCACCCTGTCATTGCCTTGCTCAGTAACTTCAACTTGTAATTTTTACAAATATATTCTGTGGCTAACTTTCATGAAGTCAGCAAACTACAGGAAAGTTTGAGGAGTTATTCAGCAGCCACTTATTCGATGAGGAATGAGAGCTATTTTATAGGTACACAAATATTTTTAATCACTGATTTTTCAGTAGGCTGTGAAATGACACTTACAAAGTCTCTTTTATAACATAATAAAGTTAGGGGCTGAGGAGACAGTTTGGCAGTCTCAGTGCCTGACTGGCAAACACAAGGACCCAGGTTTGATACCTGGTCCCAGAACCCCTGGTATACTGAAAATGGACATGGTGGCACATGCCTGTAATCCCAGTGCCGAGGAGCATGAGACAAGAGGATCACTACATGTCTGAACTGTGTACC
Organism: Myocastor coypus; assembly: GCA_004027025.1. Lineage (NCBI taxonomy): Eukaryota > Metazoa > Chordata > Mammalia > Rodentia > Myocastoridae > Myocastor > Myocastor coypus. The sequence goes on along the minus strand of PVJA010002892.1, from coordinate 54,608 downwards.
AGGACTCCTGTACCAAATAAGTAAAAAGAAAAGATTAAAGAATAAAATAGAGGCTGGCAAGATAGCTTAGTGATCTAAAATGCCTGTGTAGGCAACCACAGGGACAGCATTCAATCCCTGGCACCACATGCCAGCCTCAACCCCAGGACAGGCTAAGCTGACCATAACACAAATCGAGAATAAGATAAAATCATAAAGTCTGATTTTCAAAGATGAAGTACTTTATCAGAATGACAAAGTAATAGGAGTGAAATTTAAGTCTATGGGGTGGGCTGCAGTGTATACTTGTTTGTTTTTCTTTGGATTTCTTTCATATATTAAGACAGTAAAAAAAAATCAAATCTCATTCAAGATCTCTCACAGAGTGTTCACTTCAACACCTGATTTTAGCAAACTAGTTAGAGACACCAGGACAGGCATCTTACATAGAAGTTCCGGTGTCACTGATGTAACTCTCATTGGAATAATTTCACCTGTGAAATTCTGTCTTTCATCTCTGAATATCCAGCCATGTTCCCTCAAGTGCTGAGGAATTTGAATTATGCAAGGAAGTGTAGGAAGTTCAAAGAATGACTCAGTTATTTTTATCCAAGCGAAACTTAAAAGAAAAAAGAACACTAATTGAAATAAATGTACTTTTCTCTGAAGGAAGTGAGTAGAAATCATCACTAAGTTGCACCCCAGCTTAAGCACCATCGTCATCTTCATCCATCCCTTCATACTCATGCTTACCGTTATCATTCATCTTCGCACTTCTGTGGAATGCATCGGACTAATGCATTTCGGAATCACTCTTTGAAATCACACACTAGCCACTTCTACATAGAGTATGTGCCTTACAGCAGACATAATAAAACCGAAGTCTCTAAAAACTAGAGCCTGAGATCCAAAATGTAATATTTCAAGGGAATCCACTAGCATTTTGACTTGAGAAAACGTGGACATACATTTCATCGTATCTTTGTAACCATCTTTTGGGGGAAGAAACCCTGGTAGAATTTTGGAAAAGTGAGATAAATTATCCAAGTGAGTCCAGAGGGCATTAAACCAGGAGAGCATCAGTGAAGCTCAGGAATAATTCCTCTCCATCTTTTTCCAATGCAGTGACTGGTGAAAAGCCACATGCAGGAGAATCATGTGGTGTTGGGGTTTGCTTCGCAAAGGCCACAGTGAGAGGCAATTGGTTGCACTTTTTTTTTTTTTTTTTTCATTTTTCTTTTTCTGAAAGGCATTTGCAACTTAGTTCAGGCTGGCATTGAGCTCACTGCAGCCCATGCTGGACTTGAACTTATGGCAATCTTCTTGCCTCCGCCTCCCAAATTCTGGGATTATAGGTACACACCATCATGCGAGGGGGCCTTGGTTGTGCTTCCTGTGAGGCTTTGTTGAGAAGCAAGTGAAGCTGCATGTGAGTTGAGATGCATGATAGCCTGTGGCATGGAATTGCCATATTCAGTGTTTTGTTTCCTCACTACTATGTGGATCTTTCATAGGCCCAATTTCCTTGGCTTGATCAGACTGCTTTTATGGACTTCAAACTTTGCATGTCATTCTGATTTCCCACTGAAGTATTAGTTTTCCCAAGGTAGTGTTCTTTCATAGCATTTTTTATAGATCAACAAGTGTCAGTCTACTCTATTTACATTTGGCATCTTTGCCAATATTAGAGTGAACCCAACCAAGATATGTAGGGGCTCTGCTAGAAGAACAGGGTATAGACCTTAAGAAAGGAATCAAGAAAGCCGGGCGTGGTGGCTCACGCCTGTAATCCCAGCACTTGGGAGGCTGAGGCAGGGGGATTGGTGCAAGTTCGAGACCAGCCTGGGCTACAAAAGTGAGCTCAAGGCCAGCCTCAACTGCATAGCAAGACCCTGTCTCAAAAAGACAAAAAAAAAAAAAAAAAAAAAAAAAAAAAAAAAAAAAAAAAGTAAAGGAAAGGAATCAAGTAACATTCTCTTCTTGTACACACACAAGAAATAAATAAATACATTTTAAAAAGCCAAGGAAAGCTGGGTGTGGTGGTGCACACCTGTAATTTGAGCACTTGAGAGGCTGAGACAGAAGGATTGATGTGAGTTTGAAACCAGCCTGGGCTACAGAAGTAAACTCAAGGCCAGCCTGAACTGGAGTATGCGTCAGTGGAGTATGTATTTCACTATTAAATGGAGGAATAGTCCAAGATTATATTTTCAAGTTTATATTGCTCATAAATATTTGGAAGTCAAATCCAAGTTTTTCATATACTAAAGTATGTTATGTTCCCATGGCATGATTATACAACCTTACAATAATATATGTAAAATCAAAGAGAGAGTGAAGGGCAAAGGACTCCTGTGAAGAGAGATATTAGAATTCTGGGAGACCTCATCTTTAGCATTGGCAGAATACTGGTTGATGAAGTGTGTCAGCTTGAGAAACTTAAAAGTTTAATTAAGTGGCTCAGCAGATAGCCAGGGTAATTATTTTGTAAAGCTTCTTATCCTGTGCAAGAGGAGGGCATGGACATTGTCTAATTCTACATGTCCACCCCAGGGTAGCCTGCTTACAATATAAGGAAAGGACAGGGGCGGCTGCTGCAGCTCCTCCTTTAGCCCTCTGCTGTGTTTTTATGTGCCAAGAACAGTTGTGCTTTTTCTATGTCCAACTCTGCTTCAGTTACAGCCCAGTATGGACTGAAGCTTCCACTAATTGAGAGCTAAATACACTTTTCTTTCCTTCATTTTGGGTATCAGGTATTTTATTCCAAAGTAGTGGGTTTCTAACTGGTGATCAACTTTTTTTTTTTTTTTTTTTTTTTTTTTTTTTTTTTTTTTTTTTTTTTTTTTTTTTTTTGCTTTTTTGAGACAGGGTCTCACTGTGCAGTTCAGGCTGGCTTTGAGCTCACTTTTGTAGCCCAGGCTGGTTTTGAACTCACAACGATCCTCCGGCCTCAGCCTCCCAAGTGCTGGGATTACGGGCATGAGCCACCACGCCCGGCAAGGTGATCAACTTATTATACCTAGGTAAACTAAACTAGCATGGCGCTAGGTATGGGAGGCCAACATAAGGGTTGTTGGCAGCAGCATAAAAGACAGAACAGGAGAAGCTGCTAAAACGCTAGAGATTTGACTCAGCATCCAGGCCCAGTATATGAGTGAGATAATCTGGAGCCCAATGGACCCTCATTTGACCCAGAGCCCAGGCCCACCACGTCCAGTATGGAACTCTGTGGCAGAACTCCCTGCATAAGTTCTGCAAAATGGTATACAAAGGCAAGATCCACCTAGTTGATCCAGAAGTAGAACATCTTACTAGTGTGGCACAGCCAGCTCACCTCCAAGGGCTGTAGTAGGAAAAGGTGGAGCACAGAAGCCAGACTCGCACATGCACCTGGATGAGTTTGCAGTTGATAGATCTGGACCTGGCACTAAGGGAGTAATTCAACCAAAGTTATACACCAAAGATCAGAAGGCAGTGTTACACAAAATGACAAAGAGAAGGTGCAAAATGCATTCTCATGCCCTGAGACCAACTAGAACAAATACAGGTGACAATAGCATAGAAGAAATTGGAAAACACACAGCTCACATCTCTGAGATAATAGTGTCTGAAGTAAAGAAACTATTGCAGAAAGGTATAGAGGAAGTAGATCAAAAATAATTTCTGAAGTAGGAAAAAGAAATGATAACTATAATGAAAACAGTACTAAATACTCCTAAAGAAGACACAGATTAAAAAAATAGACGACAATAAAAAATGATGGAATCGATGAGTGAGCAATATGGGAAAGTAACAGAATGTATGAAGCAGATTCAAAGTGATATACTGGACCTTAAAATCTCAACCACAAGCTGGTAAAACCATTAGAAAGAAAATGAAAATAGACTTTCAGACCTGGAAGACACCATTGCACCTAGTGAAAACATAAGAAAAGATCTCTTAAAAACAACTAGGATGCAGGAAAAAAATAATTAAACATCTGCAAGATGATGCAAAGTTGAACAACATGAGACTAATAGGTATCAATGAGAAAAGAGTCTGTACAAATGACATAAAAACAATATGTAAAGAAGTAATGCAGAAAATTTCCCAAATATGGGGAAACAACTTGACATTCAGTAACTGAAGCATATAGAATTCCAAGTAACATCAACCCAATTAAAACCACACCCAGACCTGTAATAATCAAGATCCCAGAAATTCAGCACAGGAACAGTATACTAAAAGCTGGTAGAGAAAAGAAGTGAATTACAATTAAAGGAAAACCCATCAGAATAATAGAAGATTTCTCTTCACAAACAAGTCAAGAAGAGAACTGAGCAATGTACTTCAAGTCTTGCAAGAAAACAAATTCCAGCCCAGACTGATATACCTTGCAAAACTCTCAAGTTCAATCGAGAAGTGAAATACTTCCAGGACAAAGAACAACTAAAGAATTTAATGATGATAAACACATCCCTACTGAAAGTCATTCTAGAGAGGGATCAAAACGACCATAACTCCATGAAGGAGAATGGAAAGAACCCATGAAGCAGGATAAACAGTTACACAGAAGAGAAAAATAGTTATACAAACCAATCTTTCAATTATTCTTTTGCATAGAGCAGCAAAATATATCCTTCAGCATACTCTACAAATGGGCTTCTCCTACATGCTATGGGTCATAATTCTGTCTGGATCTACTGGGTGGATATCAAGGAAATAGCAGTAGCTCAGACCCACAAGTGACACTTGGTCACCAATAAGTGTCATGGACACTATGTTCATGATATACTAGAATTTTGGGCAATAGCCTTTCCTCAAACTGTTAGAAGTGCAGATCATATATTTGCCATTCCAGTATTTATGTTATGTTTTATTGTTAGTAATTCTTTATATCATGAAAATATTTTCTTAGTTGAATTGTTTTGAAATATTTAATCTCAAATTAATATTTCATTACTTCTATGAATATTATTTAATCTTAATTTTTGTTTGAAGATTTTATACTGCATATTTGACTTACAATCTACTTATAAGACATGATATGATATTTTCTGCTAGTATTAGAGACTCTAAAGGTTTATTTCCTTTTTCCATTTCTTTATGTTGCATATGACTTTATGAACAAATAGGTCTTTTTTTCTCTTTCAGTCCTCTGAAATAATTAGTCTAGTTTCTTACACACTCTTTTTTTCTAATGTGGAATAAGATAATGATACTTAATTTTAATTTTGTTCTTCAATGCCATATATATATATACATATACATATACATATATATATATATACATATATACATATATATTTATTTTTTTATGAATGTTTTCCTTTATAGTTAAAAAATGCTTTTAGGGATGCTGTTTGGAGAAGCTGTGGAGCGGTTGGATCTAATGAAAGCTGCAAGTTCTCTTGTGCTGTTCAGCTGGAAGACCTTGTCAGGCTGGCTTTTGAACTTTGGAGAAGCTTTGGTCCTTATCTTGAGCATCTCTTCCTGGCTCCAGAGGGGAGAATGATACACTGATCACCTGCATGGAAAGAACCTTGTCACTTTGATTTTCCTGATGCAAACTCAGCTTTCTTCATTGCTGGTGGAACTCAGGACCTCACTTTTGCTGAGGATGTCTATGGCACTTTTGGGGGAGCTCTGGCACTTAGCTTGAGTGTTGCTTCACGGCTCCTGTTAAGATCCCTCAGCCTGCTAGCACATATCCTTCATCCTACTAGCATAGAATTCCTAGTTTGTTCCCCATCCTTTGGGCCCTTCCAGTGCAGATCTGTGAAGCAGAACTGCATGAGACTATGTTGTGAGCTCTAAGCTGCCAGTTGGACTTCTGGGAGGTATTGCTATGAGCTCTAGGTTTTCATTCAGACTCCCACCAGATATTAGTATCCAGGCCTTTAGCTGGAGTCTTTAGTGCTTAGTGTTTGGATAGATTTCTTGCACTTGTATGTGGTTCTTGATTCTTTGCAAACTAATGCTATAAACCACGTCCTGTACTATATTATTCACCTTGCAAAGCCCCAAACCATGACAACCAGCAATGAGTAAAAAGACAGGTGACAACAGATTCAACTTGAAAACAATGCTATTCTCTGGAAATGATGGACATTTACTTCCAGGCCTTCCAGTTTAACCTTGTGTCTACTCAGGATAGTGAAAGGAATTCCTTAAAAATGAATGAAAAGAGGAAAGGAAAGGAAAGGCATAGCAGTGAATGGAGGTATAAAAATAATACAGTTTGTTAAACTGAGGACAAATTTTATGATAAGAATTAACTTGTCAGAGCACATAAAGGTACTTACCTTGGGCTTTTTCTAAGATGTGTTATTCATTTGTTTCAGGAACTTTGCATGCAAGTGTTATCACACTGGGCACCTCTTTTAATCTGAATGATTAATCTCAAAGAAGAAAGAGGAAAACAAGGGAGGAAGGAAAGGAAATGTAGACAGGATAAAGTTTTCCCAAGATACCTTGACTCAGAAAAACAAAAACAACCCTAACTTCCATTTGAAGCCCACCCTCCTTCAGAGTGATCCTAGCTTTCTAAACAGCTATAATTGGCCCATGTTTAAAAGGAACAGGAAGTGGTAAACGGGAGAAACAAGACACACTGCTGAGCAACCTTGGAGAAGACTGCCTTCAGCACAAAGCCAGGGACGTTTGAGACATTAACTAGGACCAGGAGCACCTGGCCTTTGGAATAATCAGACTTCGGAGGACATTTTCACAGGAAACAACTCCTGGGTGCCGATCTCTGGCTCAGCCATGATGGTACCAGGTGCTTTTGATTATGTGAGAACTGGCGTGAAGTACCCGGAGGCCCATCAGGACTCCAGCTAGAGGTATTAGAATTCTTGACAAGGTGAAGCGGTATATTAAGAGCTTTTGCATTTAGCAGTCTCTTAACAACTGTGAATACACAACCACGCATGCCCCCTCTTCTTTCATCTGAGGCATTAAATGACATTGTTCTTACCAGCTTGGCTGCAAAGTCATTAATTTTATGTTTAGAATGGGAAAAGGAGACAAACTTTCTTAGCTTTTGAGATGTCAAGTGAATTTTACAGAATCCTGAGAGAAAAAGTTCAAGTTTTCTCTTTTAAGGTTTAATATATTATAAGAAGAATGCCTGATTGACTGGCATTGTTCAATGTGACAATTATAGGAACTCTTCAAAGTGGCATGGTATTGAATCAATCAAAATAAGGAATTTTTAAATGTCCCTATTAGAGTAAAGTCAAAAAGTAACTCTCCATAATACCAAGAACAGAAAAATAAAAGCATATTCATACTATACTGTTAGACTCATGAAATCCCACGCTAATCCCACTTTAGCCAAACCAGAATGTCCAGGGCTAATGTTTTGTAATGATAGAATCTATAGAGGAACCTCAGCAGCTAGGGTTCGATTCCTGGTGTGCCATGCCAACCCTGCCCTCAGAGACCAGGTATGGTGTCCCAGTCATTGGAAGCCTGTAAAACAGGAGAATCATTAGGAATCCAATCTATGTAGTGAAATCCTGTGCTAAATATGACAGAGAAAGAGAGAGACAGAGAGAGACAGAGAGACAGAGAGACAGAGAGACAGAGGGAGGGAGGGAGAGAGAAGAATCTATGGAGGAAACTTCTGGAAAGACATTGTGCAAATTTTTGCATTTTAGCTAATTTCATAAATGGTTAGTGTACAACATAGAAGCTATCACTATGCCTATTTCCTAAATGATGAAATTGAGGTTTAGAGGTATTACTGTTTCTGTGATCATGGCAATTGTCTAATCTGTGAGGCTGAATCTTTTAGAACTTTCAATGACACCATCCGTGGCAGCACATGTGCCAAAGCTTACCACCACTGTACTAAGTGAAAAAAATACAAGCTTTGGGGATCGTGGAATATCACTGTGGCCACAGAATGCCCCCCGAGTCCAGGCCTGACAATAGAACCAAAGTTAGCTTTACATATTAATTTTCTTAAATGAGATTATGTTTTCATTTTAGAACTTCTTGTGAAACATCATCAAATTTCTCTAAAACACAGTAAGTACATGATATCAAGTTTATTTTATTGTGGAGAATAATACGAAGCTTTACACCATGCTTTCCTTATGATGTAAATGAAGTTTTACTTTAAATAACTGGAGTTTGAGAATTCTGATCACATGCATCAATCTGTTTCTTCATTTGTTTACCAGAGGATTTAAAATTCCAATTGAGAAATATGGAATAGCTAAACATCTATACCTGGATGCTTGGTGGTTTTGTTTCTTTTAAAAATATCCTGCTTCTATTTTCCAAAATGAATCTAGTTATATTAGTTACAGACAAAATACAGTAGACTTTCCTAATTCTAATAATTACCACTTTGTCATTCTATACTTGAAACACTGGGAACCAAACACTACATGCTCACTTTCAACAACTGATTCAAATAATAAGGTGTCAAAAAAAAAAAAAAAAACAGCAAGAAAAAGAAAAGGGTTTGCTACAACAGGGTTTAAATCCCAAACTACTTCTTTGTATCTTTGGGGTAATTATGGAATGACGGTATGGATGGATTAAATGTTCACATTCTTCTGGGAAATTCGTACATGCTGTCCCACTGGGGAAGCTCAATAACTGCTGAACAAAATGAGCAGTATGTTTCCAATTTAGAAGAAGAGTAAAACTACAGTACAGAAATAGCATAAAACAAAACAAACAGTCAAAAAAAAAAATCTGCACAGGACCATATACTGACATAAAAACACTGAAAAGAAAAGTAATAGCAACAGGATCAAAATAACCACACTCAGCTCCCTCTAGGCCATGCATGACTTCAATCTGCAGACATTCCCGGGAATTCCCAGTTCTGCTGGAGAATGCGCATTGCTGAGTGATGGCTTCTCTGAACAGGTGCTTTCAGACTGCTGCCCAGGGCCTAGATGTCAAAAAGGGCTAACCAAGAAAGAAATCCATTGCTTCACCGTAACTTCAGCTTCCCATTAGTAAATATAAAAGTATTCTTTTGTGCCGGTTGTAAGCGCAGACTTCAAATAGTAAATGAGGTTATAACATGAAGTGTCAGTTTCTTTCAAGTACAGCAGTAATTGTCAATGAGGAAAAGTCAGCCAGAAATATCATAAAACTAATTAAAATCATGTCAAAAGATAAACTAATTAGGACACCAGTGAACAGAGAGCTATGTCATTGTGTCATTCTGTAAAAAGGAAAGCACTGAAAGGCACAAAAAAATGTTAAATGAAATAGAGAATTTCATACAGTAGCAGGGAAGCGAATTAATTACTGCCTCCCTCGACACTTACACAGAGCATAAAAGAAGTCAGAACCTCTAGAGATGTGTTTAAAGATTTTTTTAAATGTCCATAAATATGTGCAGTTTTCATGTAGGAGTCAAAAGGAAAAGATTTAAAAAAAAAAACAAAAAAACCTTATTTCTCAGAAAGCACGCTTAACCAAAGTGACTCTGTAATCTCTCAGGACTTAAGAAATTTTCTTCATTTCTCCAGAATGTACGAGCAGGGCAAGTGCCACCCCAGACAGTGGAATCCTGACAGCGGGTGCACCTTTAAAGGTCTGAGTTCTGAAAATCGTGAAGTTCATTTGCATGAGGTGCTGACAAGCTTCGCCAGAAGGGGAGAAAGCACAAGGCGCAGCGCAGTCCTTCAATCTCTGAAATCCATTTTTGCGCAAGAGCTACCAGTCATGTCTCTGCAAATTTCTCGAGTTGCCTCCCCATAAAGCAGCCAAATTGGGCGCTGTCAGCAAAAGACGGCAGCATTTTGAATACATCAGTCAGAAAACATGCACATCTGAAAAACAGACTACAGAAAAGGTCAAACGGGAGGCTCTGGAAACACGCTAAAAGCTCTCACGTGAATGCCTCTCTCCGTGTATTCGGAAACTGATATAATGCTGACTACCACAAACTTGGACTTCCCACGATTCTTGCTTATTTCCTCTCCCGTAACAAAATTTAACTACATGTTTCTACATCAGGCTTTTTGATATGCTTTTGAAACTTTCAAAATAATTCCTTTAAGCCTTAGTAGTCCGGAAACAGAATGTATTTATGAGTAGAAATAACTATGCCAGAAGTCACCTTGGTTAATTACAGTAAAGCAATCTTTGCGGTTGGTATCTTGTATAAAGTTAATTGTCTCATTAACCTTAGCCATTGTAATATAGGCCTATTATAAATGAGAATTTAAAAAAAAAAAGGGCTAGAGATGAAGAAATAAGTGAGATAGCGTATATACCCCCACTGTGATCTTTAAGATTTAAATGAATGTCTCTTCAGGTTAATAGCCAATAAATATTATGATGTTAAGACACTGGGTTGATAGAAAACTGGTCTTACTATATGAGTGGTATTTTAGGATAACTTACTGTATATCAGATTCACTGTCTTTAACTTCAATGTTTCCATGTAACATCAACAACTAAAAATGTAAATAATTACAGTGATTCATAAGTTGATTAAGGAAGATAGTGGAGAACTTCTGGAAACTTCTACAAGCTTTTGTATTCGTTGGACTGACAAAAGAAGAATTTAGAGCACTCTGACTTGGAAGCTGAATCATGTGATATTGGCACGGCCTTGGAGCAGCAGTGCGAGTGAGAGGACTACCATGTGCACCAGAAGCTTCCGCTGTAACCACACTCAAAGATGAAAATCTGCCATCAAAGGGCTTGAGGGTGATCTATGAACCCAAATGACCACTAGAAATTAGTCATATGAAAGAAGACTGAGAACAGGTTATAGTTTCACTCAGGTATCTCATTAAATATCTTCTTTTATTCCAACTCCTCTTGTGTTTCACTGACCCAGACAGTAAATTAAAAAGAAAAAAATCATTAAAATGACAAAGCTACCATCAGGAAGCATCCCATGTAGTTCTGTTTAACCTTCCTGTTACTCTGCATCAGGAGAGTAATTAATTTCCCCCATTTTACGGAAGAGGTTGAAACTGATGCGCAGTCTGACTTAGTCTTTTCTCATGTATGGAAATGCATAGGCCATTTGTGTCCTGGCTGGGGCAAGAGAGAGTAGCAACAGTCACATGTGCAAATTTTCTATGCCTTGTAAAATGGTAACAGTCCTTGTGATCTGAAATGCAATAGTGCATACAACTGCCTTGAGAGAAAAGAAAGGAGAATTTAGGCATTTTGTTAAAGAAATAGAAGCCAATAGAATTATTTTCTCTGTAGAGACGGGATAAAGAACACGATGCTAATTTTGTTTAGGTGTTTTGTTTAAATTCGTTTAATTGGTGCCTCTTTGATCATTTGTTCTTCCTAGAAATAACGTTACAGGGAAACTCAATGTAAAAAGCTTTTGTTGGCAATCTGCTTCTAGGACATTCTTATAAAAGACAATTCCACATAGTTCACTGCTATGGAGGGGAAACAGAAAGCTGAATTAAGCGAAAACCACTATTTCATAGTTAAAAAGATTATTTTTATATTATTTCTCAGTGATCCAACAATGCTATTTTCCTAGTAGAACAATAAACTTTATAGAAGGATTCTGAAATTGTTAGGGGATTTTTGAAGAAAAAGAAAGATTAAAAAAAATTCTCGACCAATAGCAGTAATCCTACAGGGAACCATCTAAAGGATTATTGGTTTCTTTCTTTTTTTTTTTTTCTCATTAAAGTTTATCTCAATGAGGGGAGAAGTAGAACACTGCACTTTCTAGAATAAAGGTACCAGGAGAACAAGGGACCATTAGAACAAGGGACCATTTGTTATAGAGATTGATCCTATAACGGAGCAATAATTCTTTGGGTCATAAAAGAAAGCTATGAGAAAAACTCTTCTATTGTTCCCCTATCCTCAGAAAGTCTGCTGAGATTCCCTTGTCACCTTTGGATTGGTGTCCTTGCTGCTCTTCTTGAGTCTGGGTGCCCCTTGATCCAATTCTTGTCTTCTCCCCATCTCATCTCTTTGTACTCTACTAACCTGCTTTTCTGTTCAACTATCAGATTATGAAATTATCCACATACTTAGCAGAATGCATGAGTGCTGAATTCCCAAGGACACAATCTATAAAATGATAAAGAGACAATACTATTGACTAAAGGACTAGCCCATGGTTAGCATGTTTGCTAAAAGAGAATTCTTCAGAATTTTCAGTTACATTTCAGGACCAGGATCCTTGGATTGTGAGCCAAGCATCCTCAGAACTCTGTCATTTTTATCTGATTTTTTCCCTGTGGGACTTGGATTGGTTGTTCTTTGACAATGCTCATTTAAAATTTCAACTTAAAAATCAGTCTTAGTACTCTGTGGCTTCAAGTTCCACTACATTTTATGTATTACACTCCCTTTTTCTGTTTCCCCCTATAGAGAAGTTTTTGAGTCAGGGTTAAAGAAATACATTGAAAATAGCTCATAATAAATGAGTAATAAATCGAGAAGATAAACTCTGGTTCCCTGGATATCCTTAGTAAACAAAAAGAATGAAAAACTTGCCTCCTAAACGTTGAAATTTGGAATGCAAATTTAAAACTGCAGCAGTTTCTTAGTGTTTATCTACAAAAATTACAAGGCCCAGCTTTTCTTCCTAGGCAGATGATTGTGTGGATTCATTTTCTGTAGATGTTTGTTTTTTGAACAAAACTTAATATACCTATAATAGGTCTGTTTTACAAGACTATACTTTGGTTCTCAATGGTCCGGACTCTCTTTCCATCCCATAGGTAAGTCAGCTGAGAAATAACAATGCCTAAAGGCAGGTCATGATTCTCTACCTTTCACATTCAAGTGAAAATCAATTAAATCATTAGTCAGATGAGGAAATGCACAGGTGTCTGTCTCTTAGTCAATCAGTGTTTGCCTGTGGTTAGGATGGGAAAACATTGTAACTCAAGCTATCATTTTAGCAATTGCTATAGGCATGGACACACACCAGAGAAAAGTAATAGGTATAGCAGGTGCTCAAATTTATGTCTAAAACCTCATTTTGCATTGTATTCATGCAGCCATGCAATCAGGAAGGATGTATTTTGAATTCAAGTGGTCTATAGGATTCTCACAGTTACAGCGAACATTATCCTATATTTATTTAAGCACATACATCTTAATCTTTCCTGCAGTCAAAGAGACTTATCAGCTTATATCTGTGATAAAAAGTTTCTGAATATGAAACAACATGCAAAAACAGCTTAGTATTAATAGTAATGAATTATTCTCATTAAAAATAGCATGAGGGGGCCTGGCAGGATTGCTCAGTGGTCTAAAGCGCCTGCCTGGGAAACCTTGGGCGGCTTCAGGGAACGCCGTTCGATCCCTGGCACCACATGCTGCACCAGCCCTGCCCTCGGGGCGGGCTGAGCCAGCCATAAAAATGAGTGAATAAACAAACAAAGGTTCTGAAACAAGAAAAAAGTAAATAAATAAAATTTGAAAAAAAATAGCATGAGTATAATTCAATGACAAACATATTTAAGCATTATTTACCCTTCCAAATAAATATTGTGCAGACTGAAGAGTTTTAATAAAGACATAAGATCAATTATTATTGTTAGCATGTGCAAAATAAATATATACTGGTTTATACATAGTTTTCAGTTTTTTTTTTCTGATTCAGAGAGAACATACACAGGAAAAACTCTTTGTAAGTTAAATTTTATAGACTATATTTAACAGTTTGTGTTAGTTCAAATATACTCTCTTTCAGAACATATCTACATTAATGTGGAAAATGTCATGAATGTGATGTTTAAAGTTCTATAAAACTTCGGTGATACATAGTCTGAAATGGTTAACAGTAAATATACAATTGTTTTGCTAAAGTAATTACATACATACATACACAGGGCTTATGCTGGAGCATGCAACAGTTCTCTCTTGCATTAGTAAAATGAGCAAAAAATGTGGTACTTTATAGGAAAACTCCATTAAAAATTGTTAATCTTAAATTAATTTGAAGCTTATCCTTCTAAGTAATCAACATGATAATTATTTCAGCAATCCAGATTTTCTGGCAATTATCTTTAGAAAGACTGACACTTAAAATAAATGAATAGCAGCAGCCATATAAATGCTTACAATATATTATTATACTTTAAAATTTTATTCATCGCAGTTTGTACAAACCAGTTGCTTATAATTTGCTATAATTGCTCCTGAAATAGAGCATTAAGTTTTATGGCTTCATATTTTCCTTGACTAAAAGACTTTATTACCATAACAATGCATAGAAAATGGAAATATTGATACCCATAACCTCTAAGTAATGTTTGCTTATTATTTAATGCAGGAATATGCAGCTTAATTCTAAATGTATTAGAAGGTGCCAAGAATTTTTTTTTCCTCCTAACATATTATTTTGCCTTATAATGTTAGGACTCTTAAGAAAAAGAAGCATTCTACTTTATTATGCATTTTTGAGTGCAAAAAGACATAGGTCTCTTTTAATATCTGAAATAAAGAGAACAGTTTTCTAATATAAACTTTGGTTTCTTATTTTTCCACAGACCGATGCCCTTTGCAGGAGTACAAAAATTTATAGCAAAGCCCAGATCTATTAGGATCAAGACATAAAAGAAAAAAAAAATGGTTTTTAGTGCAGAGGGAAATAACCTTTTACAATATTAATAAAGGCTCTCTATACTTACTATATATCTTTGACCTATAATGTCAGAAATATAGATTACACCCTTAAATCACACACTTGCAGCTTCATACTAAATTTGCACTATTCGGCTTTCTCACAAATGTGTCCAGATTTTTACAACATCTGGCACATTTATAGCAATTAGTTCTGGGCAGGCTCTGGTGCTGCCAGCCTCAGCGACATGGTCCAAGCACAGGCACAAATTATGATTAGTAATGATTTATTCAATGATGAAGTCATTCATCTTAGTCTGCTACAGCCTGAAAGTACAAGAGTTGACAGTTGTGATTTGTGCTTGAGTTTTCTTTGATAACATCAAATTCTCTCTAAGTGCTAAACCGAATGGATACAAAACCTGAGAAGCTGTTGAAATAAGTACTATGAATAGTAAAACATTCTTAGAAAGGCATTTCTTTATGCCTATGGGAAAAAAAAAGGATGAATCTGTGCCAGTTATACCAATCTTTTTCAAAATAGATGAGTATAGTGTTTGGAACACTCTGAAGGATCTTCTAAATTTTAATTCATTCAGTTTTATCGCCAATTGGCTAAAAGATTCATGTCACTTATTAAGAGTGTCATATAAGAAAAACTCAGAAAAATTTATTTTCGATTAACAGTGGTGAGTTTTAAAGGAGATAAACTATAATTTATGGGTTTATCTTACCCCTATATAGAATTTCTTTTCTCCTTTCTCTAGTCTTGCATCTGCATCATATTTCTACAATCGCTGCCTTAGCAATTTACTAAGACAATTTTTCTCCTCCACAGTAGGATATTATTTGCATGCATCTGTGTCTGACTATTCCTATTCTGTTCATTGATGATAGTACACCATTATTAAAGTATCCATCCTCTATTTTAGATTCCTCAGACTCTTAGTTCACTACTAAGTATACCATAAGAACTTTAAAAACTTCTTGCTGCTCTGTACTGGAAAAAATAAAGGTAATTTGGACATATGTTAAGGTGTGTGAATCTCTATCAAAGAAATAGTGGCAATAAAAAATGATATGATCTCAGTCTAAAAAACTGTGTAGATGTACAGTTTCTCAGTAAAGACAAGTTATTCTTTTTCACTGTGTATTTAGGCAGGGCTATGAGTTTAACTATCACCAATAGAAGGAGATTAATCCCCTTCACTTCCTGTTTGCAAGTCCAGAGAACCTATGTTGGATTTAAAGTCATAGTAGATGGTTGAGCCACTTGATGAGAGGACTCTTGAATCATGTGTTATCTACTGAAAGAGAAGCAGGGCCTAATCAGTAACTCCCATTTTAAGTGAGAAATCATCTTCCAGTTCATTAAGCTACTGAACTTCAAAGTGTCTCTGCCAAGGAAGTGTTACAAAAATGAGTTGAAACCATAATCCATGTTATGTCTTTAAAATTCATTGCTTTCATTAATTTATACACAGATAAGCTTATATTGTTTTACATTTGGAAAAAGCAGGCTTTGTTTACAAGGCAAAATGAGTAAGGGAGTGATTTCCTGGAACTCTGTTCATACATTTATTCTTCCAATAATTATTATCTATAATTAATCGCTATAAATTATTGTACCAGAATCTAGATGGATATAATAATATAATGGAAGCATCATTTATACCTACTGGCAAGAAGCACACATAGTCTGGCAAAGTAAAAAGTGTTTGTATTCTGCAAAAAATTACCCTGGAATTAGTCTTCTAATCCTCTGACAATGATTTTGCGACAAAGGCTAATATTTTTGTCTTAGTTTTATCATCTTTAAAATGAATATAGTAAGAGTCACTACCTCAGAAGGTGGAAGTTATGATTATATATGCTTAAAATGTTCAGAATGTAGCTATAAAGGTTATAGAGTGCAGCCTTGTGAAGGTGAGTGTATGTCTAATGTTTTCACAGCTGAGTAACGAAACCTGCTCAAATCGTATAATATGATGAAGGTAAATTATTAAAAGTTTATTTGTTACAGCGTCTTGTTTATGCAGCTTTGACTCATACTGATCCTCATATCTCAGCCTCCCCAGTGCGGGGATTACAAGCATGCAGCAACATGCCCGTACTGGTATGAAGTACCGGGAATCGGACTGAGATCCTTGTGCTTGCCAGACAGGCACTTAGACCTCCACGCTCTCAGCCCAATTGCTAATAGTTTAAACACCAGATTCAAACGAACTTCTTTTTGATGGTGAATCAATTTTTTAAAATAATCTAAAACCACTGATACATGGAGACATAAATGCTTTTAAGACAATGAAATGTTAAATGAGCCAGATAATCAAAGGAGTATTACATTTCATAGCATTACCCTGCATATTTGTGGCCTTTCTTCATTTTGTCTTAAATACACGAATTTTTACACAAACTGTTCCAAACTACCATTGTAACAATGGGATATAAATGGAAATGGCTACTTTTGCAGGCACCGTAGTTTTGAAAGATTTGTCTGATTTTTAAACAGTTGAGTTTGTTTTTATGATCAATATAATATTTTATCTAAAAATCATGGTTTCTTTGCTTTTGTATTCTAAGCGATCTGCACAAAATCCACAAAAGAAAACTCATACATTTCTGGACATGGGCCAGAAAGCCCTGACTGGAAAATGAGTGAAGACAAAAGAGACAGAGAGTATATATTATTCAGGAGGTCAGCAGCATCACCTGAATGAGGGAACAAATTGAGCATCCCCGTTTTACTGAGAAACAAACAAAGACATTGTGTC
This sequence comes from Myocastor coypus, assembly GCA_004027025.1. Classification (NCBI taxonomy): domain Eukaryota; kingdom Metazoa; phylum Chordata; class Mammalia; order Rodentia; family Myocastoridae; genus Myocastor; species Myocastor coypus. The sequence goes on along the minus strand of PVJA010002892.1, from coordinate 37,323 downwards.
CTGCTATAAAGAGATTTATAGTTTAGATTACAATGGCATGATTACAAATATGCCAAGGTGTTAACTTTAGCAGATTATTCCTAGGATATTTCTCCTTGGTTTGTCAGCATGGCTAGCCTCTGCCCAGGGTAGTAGAGCACCTCATCTTCATGTTGTTCCACCTCGTTAGGCTCTTGGTGCCCTGGCTCAACTTGAGCAGTCATGTCACCCAATAGGAGCCATCAGGGACTCCACGAAAAACAACTTTGTATACATGTAGATCACACATATGTGACAAGCCCACCTTCCTGATAATGCATGAAGATGGAAAATCATAGAGTTGGCATTGCTCAGAACTGCTCACAACAGCCTTTGTGACATAAAAGGAAGTTCTTGTTATAGTCTGCACCTGAAATTTCTTCTCAAGGTTCAGGAGGTTTAGGCTTGGTTCCCATCCTATTGCACTCTTAGGAAGTGATACAAACCTTAGACCTGTGCCACCGCTGGAGGAAGCAGGCCTCTAGGACTATACCCTTGAGTGGGACTTTGCACTGCTGGTCTCTTCTCCAAGTTTCCAATAGTGACCTCTGCTGGGGTTTGTGCCTTGCCGTGGCCCCAAGCGAGGCACACACACCCAACCATGGACTGACCTCTAAAATTTTGTGGCAAAATCAGTTTATCCTTTTGCTTTTTTAATGTCTTTGGTACAGAGTATCACTATGCAGCTCAGACTAGTAGTTATCCTGCTGTTTTCAGCCTCTTCAGCCCTGGGGTTACAAGTGTATACCATCATGCCCAGTCCTGCTGGCCCCCACTCCTAGAACCCTGGGGTGGGGCCAGCTCAGAATGCAGTACTGAGGATAGAACCTTGGTCCCTGCACATGCCTAAGTAGGTGCTTAGTCCTCTGAGTCATCTCACCATCTCTAGTGTCTCCTTTTTTAGGTTAATTTTCTTAGGCATTTTACTGCTGTAGTACAAAGCCAATCAATGCAATCCTCCTCTTTGTTTTATGCTTATTTTAAATAATATTCTCCACCATTCCCCCAAAACATGAGTCCCATTATCCTTTCCTTCCATTTTTAATCCCAATCTAAATTAAGGACTTTAAATATGATAAACACTTACAACCCCATTGGACAGAACATAATTCAAAACTTCACTAGCTGTCAATATTATTGTTACTGCTTCTTCCATACAACTGCATCACAAATCCATCCTCCTAAATGACCTCTAAGAACTGTAGTTCATTCAAAAATGTGTTCGCAAAAATTTCATTCTAGAAAGCCGCTCAGATGTCTCTTCTTCATTGTGTGTTGGGTTCCTATAACAGACCTTGGCCTTCACCAAACAGACCTAAAATCTCTCATCACCTATTCCTCCGTTAGCCACATAGTACTTGTGATCGTCGCTTGAGCTTTGAGGATTCTGTGGCTACCATAGCCCTGACATTAGTGTTAGCTGGAAGTGCCTCATCAAAAGGACATCTGCAGCTCTTTCTTTCCATACTCAGGTTTAGTTTGAGGTCCTAGATAATTTACTACTTCTCTAATAACAGTTTCAGTAATTTCTAATGCAGTATCAGTTCTGAAACTCTGGCTTTGACTTATACGAATGAGAATCTGTGTAAGACCTTTTGGGCACTGGAAGATCTTGACTGCTTTTAAGGTCTTTTTGGTGTTAGAGCTTTTCTGTTTATCTCTTTTCATAGTTCACTTCGATTTTGACAAATTGCATTGCTTTCTAAACAAACAGATTTCTCTGCTTATGTTGTGTTGCCTTCAATGTAGCATGAGTTATTTCTAGACTTCTTGTTTCCTGACTTTTCTCATATTACGTCTTTCAGGAGTCTGTATCTATAGTTTTACTTCTTAGACTCTTTCAGCCTTCAACTGCTCAAGTGCTTATTATTATTGTTACAAATGCTGTCCCTCCTAGACTTTGATATGATGATAGAGGGAGAAACCAAACACTTAGTGTCACCTGGCATTGTGATTTAGTAATTTTGGTTGACTCCTGCTTTTGAAATGTCAATAGATTTAAAGGGTAATAGCCAGCTATGATCCAACAAGGCGCTAATACTAAATTATATAGAATGTTCAGGCCATGTTTCTAAATTGAAACTCAAACAACTGAAATTGGTCTCAATGATGTCTCCTACAGATGTTGAAAAATATCAAGGTTATGAGATAATTTAAAAGAAAACCAGATATATATTCAAGAACCAGGTTTAAAAGAAATCACCAAGATTTTAGTCCAATGTCATAGGTATAAAGAATTAATAAATCTTGTAATTATTCTAGTACAAAGGAATTAGAGCCTCTGTGCTTTAGAAAGAAACTAAAAGATGGTTGATTTTCTTCTCCTTTGTTTTACCTATCAGTCCATAAGTGATTACCAAGGATTAAAAACAGAACTGATACTCAGAAAGATAAGCAGACTAAGAAACAGAAAGGTCAGTATGCAAACTATAGATCCAAGAATACTCAGTCCATCGTGCCAAGGGTATTCTTAATGGTGCATTATCACCTGCAGAAATATTCCATGCATGCTGCTGTGAAATAACTTCGCCTTTCTTGCTTTAGAAGATTGCCACAATGTGCAGTTGCTCAGAGCTGACCCCAGTCACTTGCTGTATGTTCGGCTCTCAGATATGTAGACAGTAGTGAAAAGAGAGATGTTCTTCATGACAATGAAGGACTCTGGCACACTTCTGCCACATAAAGTACCATTCTCACTTTAAAGTAGGTTCCCTCAGAGTTATGGCTCTTTGAGGGAGGAGGACACTTATATGTGTCTCTACAAATAGTCAGTTGAAAGCACACCAGAATGATCTAAATGTGTTTATTCCTTGTGTGATTTCCTAGCTTTGTGCAGTACTGAATATACTGTCAATGTCATAAAAATTTCTGCAGTATCCTTCCATTTCTATTCTTCTGTCATGCATTGGGTGTCAACATAGTCACTGAATGAGACATGTTAGACATATCACATCAGGAAACTAAACCCTCTGCATTTGATGATATCCTGAGGGCAAGGCACTCGATATTCTGACAAGTGCCTTTCTTAAATTAGAGTTTTCCTGTGTGCCACATGTTCTGTAGCCACTCAAGAGCAGAAACAGTGGGCTCAGATTGATTTTCGGACAGTTATCAATATAAATAACAATTAACTCCCATGTCAGCTTCTAGCAGGCAAGCCAATTGGAAAATATCTGCACTTCAAAAAAAGATAAAGACATCATCCTTTGGGCTGAATGATATAAGAGAGCCATGTGCCAGAAAGAAAATGATGTTTTTACCAGCTCACTGAAATCTTTAGCATCACATGCGACAGTTCTGCCATTGCAAGTTAGGGTCTATCTGTGCAGAGAATTACCTGAAGGATAAAAATGGCTTAACATACATTGAAAAGTGCGTATGATTCAAAGTTATCTTTTTAGTCTCACTTTCAGGAAGGACTCCATAGAAGAGAAAGTGTAAGAGGTCGGCGTTACTCATTACAAAGTTCTTTGCTCACAGCCCTATGACACCAAAAGGTAGATTAACAGGAGATAAACACAAACATTTAATTACAATAAAGTTTTATGCAACATGGTGGATATCAATAGTTAAGATTCAAAGGTCCTTGGAAACCTGGGCATTTTTGTGAACAGTTTTTCAGAAGTGTCCTTGGACCAAAAGAGGTATGATGTACAGGTAATAAATAATACAAGGAATAACTTAGCAAGACCTGAATCTTTAGGTGTTTTCATCATCTAGGAAGAACGTTTCCAACATGGTGTTCTTGTGATCAACTTCTAGATGAGGTGGGCAAGGGAATCTCTTTGTTATGAGGAAAAAACAATAGAAATTCAGATTGATCATTGCTAAAATACCATATATTTTGGTATTGTGTTCTGAGCCCCAAAAGCCGCCCCCCAGCACAATATAAACTGTTTTTCTCTGACATTGTTACATAAGTGGCAAGCTTTCTCACACTGTGGCCAAGGACTGGAGACACACAACTGAAAAAAATAGATTCATTTTGGCAGATAGTTTTAGAAGTTTAAACTTATATTTACTTAGGGTTTTTGTTTCTGAGTCTCTAGGAAGGCAAGGCAGCATGATAAAGAAGGTGTATAGAGCATAAACTGCCCATGTTATGCTATGTGGATGGGTAGATGGAAAGAAAAAGAGACAGACAAACAGACAAGACAGATAGACATACAGAGAGAGACAAAAACAGAGAGAAGAGAGAGATCAAAAGATAAAGATTTGGGACTTGTTGGTGAGATGGATCCTTGGGCATCAGAAACTAGGTTTCTTTTCATTTGTGGTCCTACTGACCTAAAAAAGTGTTATATGTCTTCCTGTTCTGTGGATTAGCAAGGTTGCTCAAGCTACAGCCACTGGAATTAAAGAGGAAGATACTTACTCTGCAAGTGTCATACAGAATATGGGCACATCACTTAGATCTTTCCTTTGCAGCTTACATGAAAACATACAAACTTGATAACAAATACAATTTTCACTTTGAGTGTCCCTGTCATCAACTAATACAGCTGCCATATTATTGAGAAAGTAACAGATAATGAAAGGCAAGGATAAAATTAATAATTACAGAGCCAGAAAGTTAGCTCAGTGGCATAAACATCTGTTTGGCAAGTACAAGATCCTGAGTTCAAATCTCAATACCAAAAATAATCATAGAAAACAATCATAGTCATAATCATAATCAATCATCTCTCTCTCTCACACACACACACACTCCAAATCCTAAATACTGTGTTCTAAAGTTTAATTTCACAGCTGAAAAAGGTGAGAAATATTTCATTTTCTAAATACTTCAATACTTCTTGGTTTTTTTTTTTTAGCATTATCTGTTTATTTCCATAGATCAGCAGAAATGCACAGTAGAGCTGTCCAAACTATCTTGCTTATGTGCATAAATATGTTCCTGATTTTTAAATTTTTTTTTTTTACTTTTAATAAGAAATAGGGGCTGGGGAGATTCCTCAGTAGAATAAGCACTTACCTGTCAAGCGCAAGGGCCTGAGTTCAATCCCGAGTTCCACTAAAAAAGAAAAAAAAAGCAAGAAATAACATTAAAACAGTTCCAAAGCATGTTAGTGGGACAGCCACAATAATTGATACAATGCATATTATTGTCTTTGTAGCAGTTGTTCAGAGTACAAGATGCAGACATGATAACTTTTCAAAACATTATTGGCACAAATATTTCTTCTCTTTGAACTAAGAGAAAGAAGTTGTCTACATAGACCATTATTCCATAATAGTAGTGGGTTATCGGCAGAATTGGCAATGTGGGAAGATGTTGACTTGAGCCTTTCACAGCTCAGCATACTAATCTGGCTTATAATGCTTGAGTGAAATAATATATGACAAATTTCATTTCTTGAATGCATTAATTACCTTCTTAAATGATGATGGATTAAAAAATGAGCAGTAGCAAAATCTAGGAATCACATTTCTTTTAGATTCTAAGTGGAAAATTCCATTAAGGTTCTGCTAATTCACCTATACATCAAGAAGACTAACATCGTATGATTTTAAATTCCCTTCATTCATGTAGCAAATACCTTTAGATTTTCTGTTCTCTGCTGAGCATTAATTTGGGCCCTGAGCTCTAGCAGGTAATAGAACATATAGAATTCTTAAGCTTAGGAAGCTTATAATTGAAAGGAGAACAAGTATCCCAAAAATGATGAAATGTTGTGGCATAAATATAATTTGAAAGGAAAGTCTTATACAAATGTGTACTTGAATGAACAGCATTATATGAATGTGTAAAAGTGGCACCTTTAAAATTGTGTGGGTAAGTAGAAAATGACAGCTTTCTTAGCTGGTGATGTTTAAGGGGAAATCTGAAAGCTAAGAAGGCAGTAGTTATACCAAGAAGAACACTGGTAAGAGAGCAGAGTGAAAGAGCACATTACAAGAGCAGGAAACAGCGTACACGCAGGTGTAGAAATGGAAGGGGGCGTGAGGTATTGAAAGGTAGCAGCATGCACACATAACTGCTCTGAGCCCCAGTTTCTTGTCAAATAAAAAGGAAAGACTATAAGTCTTAATTTCTCAACAAAAATTGGTATAAAATTTGATTTGCAAATAGCAAAATGCTACACAAACAATAATTATTCCGTTTACCTCATGTAAGTCATAGAGCTCTAGGTGGTTCATGCTTACAACATGTATTGCAAACCTCCTGCTCTGTCACATAAAAGCAGAGCTAGTACTTGGCTTTGGTGATGCTGAGTGATTTCATCTATGCATTTGATAGAAAGGAAAAATAAATGTCCCAATCTGGATGGAAAAATAGCATAAGCCAACATTCCCCAAATATTTATGAATGCCAAATTATTGGGGTCATCTGAAAATAAAGCCCTCACCCTTTAAATACTCCCGATTTCTCTGATTACTTAAAATTGTTGATTGAAGAGGTGTAGAGCAGGGACTCTAATGCCAAATATTGCGTCAAACATTGTAAATGATCACCAAGCATCTGTTTTCCCATCCAGCCTTGTGATTTGATGTAGCACAATCAGAAAATTAAGCGACTTCTTCCTGAGAACCATATCTGAGCCACTGTGAGAGGCTTATTTGGCCATTATTGAATGCTAAACATTATTATAGGTTACACATAGATATAAAATGGATGCCAAGGACCTTTTGCTCTTTGACTGTAATTAACTGCTTCTATTTTTTGACAGGATGAAGACAGAGATCCCAAGCATGCTGCCGCATGAAATTCAAAAGTAGTTCAGTCTTTCTAACACTCTTGAAAAGGTGGCATGTTGTTCAAAACCAACAATGGTGCTGAGCATGCACTACAATAGAGGCCACATCGGAGTTGTGTTAACCAGCCTGCCTGATTGACCACGTTCATGCCAGTCATGCCCAGAACGCCAATGACATTTTTCACAAAGTACAAAGCTTAATGCCACAATTTATAGAAAGTCATACTCACGCAAACACACAGAAACACACACACACATACACAAAGCAAAAGGCTAAATATGCAATGCTTTCTTAAACAAAAAGAATGAAGTTGGAGGACGTCAAAATATATTACAAATCCTTACTAGTAAAATCAGTATGGTATTGGCACAAATCAAAACACATAAACCAATGAAACAGAGTAGAAACTCATGCATTGACAGTGAACAATTTTGACCAAGAAGCTAAATATACATTAGAAGAAAGGCAGTGTTTTCAACATTTACTCTGACCAAATTGAGTATCTGCATGCACAAGAATGAAAGTAGATCCCTAATTCTCACTCGTCAGAAAAATAAATTCTAAATGCACCGTAAACTCAAAAATGTAAAAATTTAAATTGAGGAAGATCTACAAGAAAATTCTTCAGGACATTGGAATTGGTGACTAATTTTTGGAGAAGTCCCCAAAAGCACAAAAAACAAAAGCCAATATATAAAATGGAAACAGATCAAAGTGAAAACTTTTGCACAGGACCAAAAAAAAAATCATTTAAGAAAGTAAAATATACCCTGCAAGGGGGCTGGGGAGATAGCTCTGTGGCACAAGTGCCTGACTGGCAAGTGCGAGGTCATGAGTTTGAAACCCAGTCCCCATCCCCCAAAAAAAGCACCCTGCAGAACGGGAAAATGTTTGTAGACTATTGATATGTACACTATCTTAATATATAGAATAAATGATAAACTTTTAAATAATTAATATCAAGAATTCAAATAATTCTCCTTAAAAATGGACTATAGATCCTAAATGTGATTTCCTCAAGGGAAGACAAGCCAACAGCTGATAAGCTTATAAGGTATTTAACATTGCTAAGTAGCATGCACGGCAAAGCCACCGTGAGAGAGTGCCTCACCCCAGTCACCCCAGTAAGAGTGCCCAACAATTCCAGGTTAATGCATGGGACAAGAGAGAACTCTTGGACATTTGGGGATATTTCTATAAAGTAATATCATCACTGAGGAACAGAAGGGGAAATCCTCAGAAAATTATTCTTTTGTCTAGCAGTCTCACTCCTGCTGGTTACATGCACAAAATGATAGCAGTATGGTGCAGTGCCTCCGCTCTCTCATGCTTACTGCAGCACTTATTACTCACAATAACCAGAAAAAAAAATTAGGGATTCCATCACTTATAACAACCCAAAAGAAACTAAACATCAATATGTTAAGTGGCATGGTGAAGGTACAGAAAGACAAGAATGGCATAAGCTCACTCACTTGTGAAGTCTGACATGAGTTCACTCACGTGTAATGTCCAAAATCTATGATTTCATGAAAGTTACTGAATTTGAGAGTAGAATTGAGTTAATAGAAAGCTGACACTTTTTCTTTTGTGGTTCCAGGGATTGATCTCAGGACCTTATAAATGCTCAGCCAGCTCTTATGCTACTGAGCTATCTCCCCATCCTGAGAAGTTAATACAGACTAGAAACATTGGCAGGAGGAATTTGGAGAGGCTTTCCAATCCATACTAAGTTACAGGGAATGATGCTGAAAATGACCTTGTGCTCTATTGTACCAAATAATAACTGTAGAAAACAAAGATATAATATACATTGAGCTAGCAGAAAGAATGATAAAGATTTACCACAGAGAAATGATAACTGTTAGAGAAGATAATGTTCAACCTAATTAAAATATTACAAGGTCTGTACATGTATCGAATCTTTAAGTTTCCTCATTAATATATGTGACTATTATTTTTAAATTTAGCTAAAAATAAATTTAGCACTTTTAAAAGCATATGATAAAACAAAGTCATAATCACTTCTGAAAGCCATGTCACCAATTGCGTGATGCATCTAAATCGCCAATTTATCGATTAGTACTTTTTAAAATTTCCATTTCTTTGGTAAATGTTTGCAGTACATGATGCTTGGATTCAATAAAAAGTTGATACGTGAACCTAACACATTCTAACTCATTTCTCATCATGGTTGCCTTCCCTCTCTGCCCTTTCCTCCATCTCTAGATTCCTTTTCCTATCAAGAAAGATCTGTTCCTCTATTTCTTACCATGCATGCTCTGCTTCTCTCTGTACATTTCCTAGGATCATCATTTAAGAGAAAGTACATAATTCTTAAGCTTGTTTGTCTGATTTATTTAACTTAATAGTATGGACCCAAAGTGCATCTGTTTTCATACAAATTATTCTCCTTCACAGGTAGATAATGCAAATTTGCATGTACTATAGTCAACACCAGCGTTTTATATGGAATTTGCATGTCAATTAGATTGCACTATACTTATGTTTATGTGCTCTATTTTAAACAAGAAATAAATGGCTTAGGAAACAGGATCATCCCACGAATTATGTGCTCTTACTCTTCGTATGCCCATTGCATTCCTTATGCCAGCCACTGTCCCAATATATAAATGTCCACACATTCCTTGAATAAGGGATGCCCACCTCAGTGGAAAGCCATTCAGCCAGAGTTTAAGGATAGTGCCCACCACATGACCCAGTATTGAAACAAACGATTCACAGTGATATTCTTAGGATAGAAATTGGCAAATCCCCTATTTTTCCTAAATGTAAATAAAATCCATTTGTAAGTATCCTTCTTTAATAAGAGTGGACAAAGAGATTGCGCAAATGTGAGTGTCCTACACTCTATAATTATTTTGGTCTTTGAACTTCTCATGATTAACTATAACCTCCACTGGCATGTAACTAATGAATGTATAATGTAAACAGACTTTTTAATAAATTGGGTAGATATGCCTTAATTTTTCTTAAGTGAAAATTATATACTGTTTGAGTTCTCCTTTAGCAAAATGAAAGATACAGGTAGTTGTGTAGGAATGAGTCAAACCGGAAGAGACGAAATATATTATGTATGGGTGGAATAAATAATGTGTTCATTATGTATTTCAAAGTGTATAAATAAAATTAACCTTTAAATTTTCTTTCAAAGATTATCCAGTGGAGCTTATACAGATGCATTAACATCGAATGAGTGCATACAGCTAAGAAATGAGCAGGAACAACTTCCTTTTATCTAATATAAATGAAACATCAGAAAAAAGTATGTGTAACGGGAAAAGAATGATTGGAATATTTGCAATAAGTGAAGGGATTCACATTGCTGGGAAGTATTGTGAGAAAATACCAGTAAAGTGACAAAGAATTACTTTAAAGGAGAGTACAGTGGAGATTTCATAAAGACAGTCAGAAAAGAAAAAAAAAAAATCGGTTTGGGTGGGGCTTCTGAGCAAATGTCCAAGCCATCCTGGCCTTTGAATCTCACCGCGCAGGTCCTTCTTCTATGCTTGGGCTGCTCAGATTACAGTGTGCAGTCCTGCAGTATTCACAACTTCGGAGATTTGTTTACAGCTCATGTTCTAGACTAAAACTGCTGAATTAAAATACATATTTTAGAAATAGGCCTTATTTACTCAATTGTACATTAGAATTTATAAACACAGGACTAAACTCTATATATATGGGACACAATCATAATTATAAACACTCAATTACTCAAACAGAAATGTAGGAATTACTGCCAGTTTTTACTTCCTACTTTTTACAATTATGCAGTCTTGCAATTCTATACAATGTAATAACAAATAGCATTATGGAACTTTCTTTCTCATCCCAAGGTGGCTTTCCTGTCATTACATTAATTTGGATCTTCATTGTCTCATAATTGAATTATTGTAAGAGTATCTCAAGTGGTCTCCCTACCTGGCATTTCTCTTCGACAAGTTAGCCTGAAAACACAGTTCATACAATAACACAAATCTGAATAGAATCTAACATGGTTTCCAATAAGTGAAGAAAAGCCCTAAAACCCCTTCATATAAATTACATTTACTACCTTAATAATCTGGACGTATCTCTCCACACTGGTCTCTGTATTTCTTTTACTGCTACCATACTCAACAGCTACATTCTTTTAGTGGCATTCTTTCACCCTATAAATGATCTGTGCACAATCTTTTTCCCCATTTCTTGGTCCTCTTAACTTGTGGTGCCTGAAACAGACCCTGTGATATACAGTCAGGTCAGTAGATTTAGATAGTCCATTTTGGAGGTGACCCCAATAAATGGAAATCAAACTGATAGGGAAATAATAAAGACTGGAAATGAAGGGGGATTATAAAAAGAAAAATTATCTATGACATATTTATGATGTATGGGGCACTGGTTGCCTCAATAGAAGTTAGAAGTGTAAATATCTAACCATTTACTCACCTGAAAGACTGTAATGGCGGGATTAGCATGGTGGGGCAACCTCCTACCACTGTAAGGCAGACATGTGAACTTACGACAGACGCGTCATATTGGAAAAGAGCAGCAGTGCATGTCTTATGTACCTCATGTATGATGAGACCAGGTGAGTGTGCAGTGCATCTTTAAAGGAATGTGCACACTCCTGGAATGCAGAAGGACTTGCTTTAAACTATTAACACATACTCTAAAACTGTATCATGCAATAGAACCTTCTTTCCAATACAATGCATCAGAGATTCAGACAATACAAAGGATTTCACCAGTCTGTGTCCAGTTTATTAGCTTATTGAAGCTGAGAAGAGACACATAGTTTGAACTTCAAAAAAGAAATGTATTGTGAGTTGAATGTTGTACTGTAAGCTATGTTTAATTCCTAACTCCTCTTACCTTACAATGACTTCATTGTAGCAGGAATTGAATTCAGATGAGACACAGCAGTACTGTGGACTCTAAATCCAAAACAATTAGAGTTCTGACAGGAAAAACACTGGGTACAGTCATAATGATAAAGACTCAGTGACTCAAATAGAAAGGTAGGAAATACATAGGAAAGATGACTGTGTGAAGACAGAGACAGGAGCTGTCCTGCTGTGAGCTAAAACAAGGCCTGGGACTACCAAAATCTGGAAGGGTTACACTGCATCTTTTGTGGGCCACTACAAGCCTGCTGCACCTCAAGTTTGGACTCCCTTTCTCCAGAACAGTAGGATGGTAACTGCAATTGTTTGAATCTAGTCATTGTGCAATATTTTGTAACAGAGCCATCAAAAGTTAAGGTGAATATTATATTTTAACTGTGTCCTACAACTGAAAGGATTTTTTTGTTTATTTTTTATTGAGAAATGAATAAGATTAATTTTAAAAGTATTGAAAAAAACAGAATTTCAAAAAACAAGATGATAGGAATTCAATAATGGCTGTTATAATGTGTATTGCTGTCTTTAAAGTAGTTGCTCACATTACCAGATAAAGGCATGTGGAATTGCTCAAAAATTAAGCTTGAACTGTTCTTTTCAATAAACCAATAGAAATTAATAGCAAAAGTATCTTAGCTGTGTGTGTATTTTCCTTTTTCTTCTGCCTTCAACAATCTGCGTTGTTTTTCTTTTTTGAGCATTGTCTTTCCCTTTCCTATATCTACGGTCTTTCAGGTTTTACTTAATCTTTCAGGTTCTCAGAGTAGGGAGAACCAGAAAGACTAGGGAGTATGTCCATAGAGGCATTACTCAGGAGCGAGGGTAGAGGTGAAACAAAAAAGTTTTGAAGAATTATTTTTCCTTATAAAAAGATATTGTGTATGGTTTCACCCTAAAGGAAAAGCTGCTCTAGACTTAAAAGTTTGGAAGCAGGTCAAAAAAGCTCTGCAAAGAGCGCATCAGTGAGGAGAACCTATCCCTTTAAGCGTGTGGTCTTTGTGTAGCCTCATCTCCTTGGCTTTGGAGCCTGCAGTCTGACTCCAAGGAATGGAGTCTGCAGCCAATTCGAAAATAAAGCTGACTTTTCCAGCCCCTTGGCCTCTGTCCTCTGATTTTAAGGACTTTTTGAAAGCTCAGGAAAATGAGTTGGAGAAAGAGGCATGTTGTGCCCAGAAGTTTTTTCCTCATATGGAACATTTAACACAGTGGACACCCAGACTGGTGAAGTGACAGGGAAGTTTCAAGTTCACCCTGCATGTTTGCTAAGGTTCAACCTCTGCCTCCTCCCCGCAACTAATCCCTCAACTCCTCCACATGAGTGTGAACAACTGCTTTCAGCTGTTGGGCTTACAAGTGCAATAACCCAAGCTGGGGTACCAGCTCGACAAAAAAGCTCAGGAAAATGAGTTGGACAAAGAGGCATGTTGTACCCGGAAATTTTTTCATCATATGGAACATTTGACACAGTCAGTATCCAGATTCGTGGTGCAACTGGAGGTTTCAAGTCCACCCTCCATACTTGCTGAGGTTCAACCTCTGCCTCCTCCCCCAACTAATCCCTCAGCTCCTCCGCATGAGTGTGAGCGACTGGTTTCAGCTGTTGGGTTTAAGAGTGCAATAACCCAAGCCGGGCATGATGGCACACACCTGTAATCCCCGCACTTGGGAAGCTGAGGCAGAAGGATCAGTGCGAGTTCAAGATCAGCATGAGCTTTCAAAAAGTCCTCAATATCAGAGGACAGAGACCAAGGGGCCAGAACACTATGATGTTCACACATAAAAGTATTTACTTAGCTATAAAGAGAAATAAAACCACTACTGCTGCTTATTAAACCATAAATGTTCTACAGATTAGAAAAAAAAAATAGGTTGAATTTTATAATACCTAATCCTATTTTTTGACCTTTTATGCATGAAAACTTTCCAACAATGGCAAATTAAGCATTTACCAAAAATACACACCTACTTAGTGGGTGAAAGTGAATTCAAAGGGAGTTTCTCGCTGCTCAGTCAAACACAGTTTCAACTCTGCCGCAAAATTCCTCTGTACTTGGGTGGCGTCTGCCCTTTCAATCCAACTCCTGTGAGAAATGCCTAGCCTATCCTGACAGGCTCATGGAGTCTGACCCAGTCAGTTTGTAATTGTCATGGAAGAGAACACCCTTTTTCTTAAGGAGTGCTAGAGCACAGGGTCTAAGAATATTTCATGCAGTGGTTGCCATGGCACCCATGTAATTTAATTACTACACTTTTGTGAATATTTTAAAATGAAATTGTTAGAACATCAAGCATCACATTCAATATTATATGGCTATAGAAATGATGAGTAGCTTTTTAACTGAAAATGTTCTGTTTCTGTAGGGAGTTGATTATTCTTTATGTGTTAAAATTTAATTATGGTATTGAACATGTGTGTGTTTCTTTAATGTACTACTATGCTGTAAAAGTTAAACATGTCAAGAACATTTTGCCTTTTAATTTACTGCTGTAACCGATCACCTTGAAAAGGTTAGCTACAAATTCACCATGATATTTTATATCTTTGGTTACACAAAGGCCATGTATGTATACTATACCTGAAGGAGTCACAGCAGAAATAAATAATTTCAGGAATTTTGCAAAGTTGTACAGGAATTCTTTGAGAGGATGATAACACAAAAATTCAGTGACTTGAGCGGGGTGTAGTGGTGCATGCCTGTAATCTCAGCACTTGGGAGGCTGAGGCAGGAGTATCACTGTGAGTTCAAGACCAGCTGGGGCTACAAAAGTGAGCTCCAGCTCAGTCTGAACTGCATAGTGAGACCCTGTCTCAAAAAGCCAAAAAAAAAAAAAAAAAACAATCCAATGATTTATATACATCGAACACTGGCATATCTTTGCAGTATGAGATTTGAGGTCAGGCAGTAGACATATATAAACAGAAATTAATAAGGTTTAACAAATGATCTTTACTGGACCCCACCCTAGGCCAACTCTGTTACAATATGTGTTTTAACAGTGTATCCCTGGTAAGTCCCTATGCCCATTAAAGTACAGAAGTTCTCCTCTAAAGACCAAATGAGCAAAGAAACGCACACATACCAGAAGCATGTGCTTTGTGTGCTGAATAAGTTATATAATGGGGCAAGAGATGGGAGTGCAAAATACAGACAGAGCTCAGAGGAGAGAGGAAAATGCGACTATGGCAGGGCTCAGTGCAGAACCTCATAAGTTTGTCATGTGTGTTTGAAACCTTAAAGGTTAAATAGTAGTTTACCAAGAAGACAGCAAAGAAAATATCACCCTTTAAATAAAACAGGAGGATAGAGATAACTAAGGTAGAAAGATGCAAAAACACTCCAGTAAGTAGAATTGGTTCATATTGATTAGAATTTAGAGACAGAGAGGTTCCTAGGAGAAGGTATAGTTGTTAAACCAGAGCTTGGTCAAGGTCCGAAAGTCTTCACACACTCAGATATGTAACTTGAAACTTTTATTAATGTCAAACATATAAATCACACGCACCATATATATTAAAAGGGTTGACAACAAAAACAACCTAGAGGAAATTTGCATCATAAATAACTCTTTCATATCTCTTTCATTTTTACCTGAATTATGTTCGGTGGCAGTTGTGCATTAATGTTTTGTGCCATGGTAACATTAGCACCATAACGGGATGAGCATTGTCTCCACTTCTGTTTCTGCCCTTCATGCATATGTCAGTGAGTGTTATGATTTACATCTAGTTGCTTCCCCAAGGCCTCAGGCAGTCACTGGGGCAGGCTTCTAGAGCTTGTGATTAACTCATGATCCAATGCCAGGATTATGATGTGAAGGCTGCGGAGATTATAAATGTGAGTGCCCTATCTGAGGATGAGCTGAGTGCAACACAAAACAATGAGACTGGCTGCTGCTGCTGCTGCTGTTACGACACCTCCCTATTCTCCCTATTTTTGCTCTTGCTGTTCTGCTGTTTTCTGCCTCTGGAGCTGCTGCCCTCTGCTCTGTGCCACTCTGCTTTCTTTCTTTTTTTTTTTTTTCTTTTTCAAGTTTCAATTTTTTATTGTTTAAATTTAACAGTGGTTATATTACATATTGTCATCATCAGATCAGTTTAGATTAATACATATAGGTATATAAGATTGATCAAACAATTAAACATTAACCCTTCTAAATCAACATTACTTTTTTTTTTCTTTTCCCCTTTCTTTTCTTTGAAAGTTGACATATTGCATATTGTCCTCACAGTCGTTCTACAGAGTACAGTGTGTGGGCATGACCCACCTCCCTATTGATGTTGCTTAGAAAAAAAAAATAAAGGAAAAGAATATACTTCTCTTTGGACTAAGAGGAAGCAGATACATACACAGTCAAATGTTCTGCAATTGCAGTGGGCCACCAGTGAACCTTGTGATGTTGGAGGCTATTGAATCTAAGCTTCCTAAAGCTCATCTCACCAATCTAGCTCTGCACTTCATGCATTGTAATTAAGCATTTTTTTTTTTTCTTGCTGGGTAGTCAAGGGCCACTGTGCTTTCTAACCAAGCTGAGTACGGACTGAAACCTCCACTAACCGTGAGCTAAATAAACCTTTCCATCCTTGATTTTGGATGTCAGGTATTTGGGATATCTTGTCCCAGCAATGAGAGAAAAGTAGCTGAGAGAGTGAACATCAGATAAGAGCTCAACAAATGTATTTGACGTAGGTAGTTAGAATTAGTTTAGATAATGGTGAATGACAACAGAGAAACTGAATAAATATGTGACATTCCATTATACATTTGATATAGGTAAATTACATTAGATGCCAATTTTCACAGGAGCAAAAGAGGTATTTATTGACTATCAGAAATTCTATTTCACTAGAATGTGGAGCCACAGGGACCACAAAAGTGCTTTGACAGGTGACAGATCATGTGCTATGATGTACAAAGGACTCCCTAGTCTGAAGTCACACAGTATTGATACAAGTGAGAAGATATTAATAACATTATGCAAGCTTTCTTTAAGTGTTTTCAGTCAGGAAACAATCTGCCATGTTCTGTGTTGTGGGAGAGATGTAGGAGGAGTCCATATTGTCCTTGGCAAGTTCAGTGTAACAGCAAACATTGGAGAAATCTCTCAATTATGTAGCATCCACAAGTGTCATATTAGCATCTTCCAAAATGAAAACCTCGTCATGACTTTCTACTCCCAATCAACCAGCCTTGCTAAGAGCAGTGACAAGCAAAGCTGGCTAAGAATAGCTAGAGAGAAAAATCATGTTCTGAAGGTTTGTGAGCCTGGAGCAGAGCGAACCCCACCCCTCCCCCACGTGCTGCTGTCCAGCGTTCTGAAGAAAACAACACTGAGCATTGTGCTTCCAAGCAATCTGAAAATGAAAATCAATTAAGGTGAACTCAAGATATGAAGTTGACCTGGCTGCAACATCTGTCACCATGATGATCACCAGGATTCACTCGGCTGATCCACTTGGGTAGGCAGGTGTCTGCTTCCTTCTTCTTTCCAATTGCACTGAACAGTATGAACTTTCCTGATACAGGACTGCACTTGACAGAAGGATGTTCAGATGTTCACATATGAATATCTGTGCTGCCCTATTAGAATCTTCAAAGCTCTCAGAGGACGTCATACCCAAGTAAATCTGAGTTATGCAAATGAGCGCACTTACAAAATGGGGTTACTGTGCTTTTAGGTCATTTTATTGGGAATCTTCTTCTTGGGAAGATTCTAGAATGACTAAAGGACTAAAGCTCCTTCTTCAAAACTACAGAATAAGAGTGTCCTCTTTGTCTTTGTTGGAGGAACACTCCAGAGTCTTATAAAATGTTAATGAAACGTTTCATTCTTTGTTTTCATTTGAGTTGCCTTGAAAAGTAATTCTAGAAGAGGAGGAGGAGGAAGAAGAAGAAGGAGGAGGAGGAGGAGGAAGAGGGGGAGGAGGCGGAGGAGGAGGAGAAGAACAAGAAGTGTAACAGTCAGCTAGCATAGCCAGAAGTCATTGCAATAAAACTCTGGAAGAGAACGAAGGAAAATAAAAATGGTATTTTACCCACCAAGTTAGGCCTCTAAATAACTTGAGACTAATCCTGTTAAACATCACCCATGAAAAGTGGAGATACTTGTCTCAGAGTTATTTCACTTGAGTGCTAAAGGGGTTGAGATATTTCTACAACTCCCACCAGTAATTGGTTAAACTCTACTTTTATTTGACGACATTCTGCATGTACACAGCAGAACATGCTTCCATAGACAAGAAAGTGTTCCAGAGAAGCACATGCTGGTAGTGAAAAGTGGGTGTCATTCAAGGAGGGACATTGGGTGTATGGATTTGTGCACAGAACCTTCTCCAACCTCCACCTAATTCATGATAACAATGAGTTACTGCATCATTTTTCATATGAATACAACAAATATTCCTTTTATACTTGGCAGGAAGAGGTATACTTTCTCCAAAGAAATTTATAAGCATGCTTGAAAAACTAAATATGCCAATTTGAACACACATAACTAAAATAATACTGATATTATTTTTATTTTTTATTTTAGGGAAGGGTCTACAGGATGTTCAGGGTCTCATTCCTAGATAGGACTCGTAATGATCCACCTGTTTACAGCCTCCCAAGAGCTGGGATTATAGCCACGCACCACAATACCCAGCCTCCGCTCATGCAGGGGGTCGGGGGCAGGGGAGCTGGCAAGGCAGGAGTGGGTATCAGACCTCTCTCCTGCACCTGCTTGCAGGAACTTTAATCCACTGAGCTATTTGGCTGCACTTTTTTTTTTTTTTTTTTTTTTTTAAGGAATAGTTGTTTTTTTTTTATTATTGTTTAAATTTAACACGGGTTATATTACATATTTTCATCATCAGATCAGTTTAGATTAATACATATAGGTATATAAGATTGATCAAACAATTAAACATTAACCCTTCTAAATCAACATTATTATTTTTTTCTTTTTTCCCCTTTCTTTTCTTTGAAAGTTGACATATTGCATATTGTCCTCACAACTGTTGCCCTTTATACTATTTATCCAAAGATATTTTTCAGATGTCATTTCTGACTATGTCATTGATTAGATACTACTATCAATTTCCTTGTTAAATTTATTAAATGAAATGCAGATTAGTTCCTAATAAAATTCTCATACATCAGCATATTCTTATATGCACATTCCAATAATTACTTGATATTATCTGTGAAGTTATTATAGGAATGGTAGCAATGGCAAGAAACGTTAATTATTCATCCAGAATTTTGCCAATGATGACAGCTGACAGATGCCATAAAGATGTCACCGAGAGAGAGAGAGCGAGCAAGAGAGAGAGCTAGAGAAAGCGAGCAAGTGAGCAAGCGAGCGAGAGAGCGAGAGAGCGAGAGTGCGTGCGCGCGCGCGAGAGAGAGTTTTATTGGTGACTCAACATCGGACCTTTACACTGAGCTACAACTCCAACCCTTTTACCGTTTTGACACAGGGTTACATCAAAGCAATAAATTGAGCAAGTGGGGCTCAAACTTATAATCCAGCTGTAGCCACCTACAGGGTGAGGACAGTTTACCTGCAAATTGCCATTCTGTGTACAGTGGAGCTCAGCCCTTAGTCTTATAGAAGTGTGTTCTTAGTAACCTCTACTACCTCCTTAGAATCAGAGACCAGCACTCAGCTGCTACCCAGAGCATAGCCAGCAGCTTTATCTGATTCATGCTAAATTCTCTCAGATGTTTTTGGTTTCCACGTACCTTTGCCAGTTAGCAGCTGTCCCTCATAACAGCAGCCACTCCCGGTTACTCCTGATGCACATCAATTCATGCCATTCTTCATTCCCTAACACTGTTGATAGCTACCAAACGACCCTGAATAACTCTGTGAGCCAATATTGACTGATGCCAGGCAATGCTGCCAGTTGCTCCTGGTTTCTTCACTAAGTTTTTTCTTTTTCTTTTTCTTTTTTTTTTTTTTTCTGGCGGTTCCCTATGTTTTTTCACAACCTTTTGGAGCTCTTCAGAGCCCAGTAGCCTCCACTTTTATAGCTATTTTTGAAGAAACTTGCTCTTCCCGCATTTCTGAGGATAAGAAACCTGAATAGTTTTTATGAAATTTTCTGAGCCCACATACCCAAGAAATAAATCACAAACAAGTTCAAAAGATGAGGGGGAAGAAAGAAAGCTTTTGGGGTAAGTGCAGGAGAGAGAGAGACAGAGGCAGAGAGAGACAGAGGCAGAGAGAGACACAGAGCCAAAGACAGAGACAGAGGAGTATACAATTACGTATAGCTTCAATAAGCCTGTGTATGATCAGCTTTGGAGACTATTTCTTGGGCCTGCCATTGATCAAAATTCAAGCAGTCACGGGGCTGCAATCAGTCCAGTTTTAATCCTGTCACACATTTCATCAGTGATTTCTCCAAATTCAGTTCTGGTGTGGTCCAAGCAGCTGTCCTCTGGTGCCAGTGTAGGATATCTAGGATAAACAGTCATCAGGACAACTGTTCAGCGGGAAATCTAGAAGCAACTGCTTTCCAGGAATCTCTAAGAGGGGAATCCATGTTGGCGGGAAGCATTGGGGTTTAGGAATTTTGAAAGATAACATTGTTGACCTCAAGTCTGTCTTTTATCTCAGTATGCTCAGAGGTGGTTCACAAGCCACTTTCTAGTGTCAAGTTTTGGGGAGGGTGTCACAACTCTTAGTTAAGCTGGGCCTCTGTTCACCCCAGTTCAGAAGAGAGGGTACTGCTGTAGAACCATAGGGATGACAGGATGGCACAGGGCAAGTAGCACAAAACAACCTCAGGAGGCTGAGAGAGAGCTAGAAAAATCCAGAGGAAAAGAGAAAAAGGGACCTTAGAGTTGTGGGTCGAAACATTGCCTTCTGCCACTGAGGAGGATAAAGAAAAATCAGGCCGTCAGTCTCCAGCAGACTTAAAAGTACCAAAGACTTATAAGTAATGAATATTACTGGAAAAGTTTTAATGAAGAATATGACTCGTACATGAAATAAAAATAGCATTTTCTTTTTTTGTCAGTTCTGCTCCTCCTCCACTTAGTTTTGCTGCCTACCTGGGGAACAGCAACTAGAGACTATGCTCTTAAGTGAAATAAACCATACCCACATATGCAAATATTATATTGACTCTCTGGTATAAGAATCTGAAAGAGTAAATAAAACCTAAAGGGTAAAATAGATACTGCATAAAGGGAAGGAACAGGTTCAAAAGAATGGAATTGCTGAGATGAGGAGAAGGAAAGAACAGGGAATAGGGGAAAGAGAAATATCTATGTATGTAAGCTGGAGGGTTTGAATAATTATACTTTAGATTTCCGTTGGTCTATGGATAGGAACAGTTAATGCTTAATATTTTTTCTCTTCTTTTTTTCATTTTTTTCTCTCTTCTTAATTTCTTATAAAATTTTTCTTTCTTTGTCCACTTTTGCATGGATATATCCAATAATCTGAACAACTAATTGGAAGACAACACTCTGCAATAACAACAGATACTGTTGAATTCATATTATTTTTTAAACAGAATACAAAATAATATTAAAACAGAAAAACTACAAGTGATGCAGAAATTCACTTAACAAAGTAATATGGATTTCACAGTATTTGTTGTCATACACAGTGTTGTCTTCCAATGAGTCATTCATATTACCAGATATATGCATGCAAAATTGGAAGAAGAAAGAAAAAAATAAAGAAATGTATAATTAAGAAAATGTATAATTAAGAAATGTATAATTAATTATAATTAATTAATAAATTAAGAAGAAAAAAGGAGAAACAGCTTTTAAAAAAGACAATAAAAATTAAGCCTTATCTGCTCCTTTCCATAGACCAGCACAAATTCACAGTATAGTTGTCCAAATATTCCTCTTTACATATATAGATAAATCTCTTTCTCTCATTTCTTCTCCTGTCCTTCTCCTCAACTCATAAACTGTTTCCTTTCAAACAAGTTCATTCCCTTTTCCCAGATTCCATTTTCTTTTTCAGATTCTTACATTAAGGAGAAAATATAACATTTGTACATGTGGGCCTGATGTATTTTACTTAAGAGTATGGTCTCTAGTTGCATCCATTTACCAATAAAAGTCTCAAATATAACCTGTTTTATAGCTGAGTATTACTTCACTGTGTAAAAACACATCTCTCTGATCCGTTCTTCATATGATGGGCATCTGGGTTATTTACAGGCTTTAGCTATGATAAACATGGGTGCACATATATCACTTTTGTGTGAGGTTTTCAGTTCTGGAAAAATAGCCAAAGGGAGAATAGCTGGCTGGAATGGGATCTCCAGCTTTTTCAGAAATCTCCACACTGATCACAGAAAATTTTTTGTAGTGAAATTCTGTCTTTTCTAATATTTTCTTTTTTTATTACTATTTTGATTTCTCTTTACACAATTATCCTTAAAAGGGTAAAATTATCTTAGCAGCAATATGTATAGTCACCAAAAACTGGAAAAGAGCAGGGACAAAGATGTGATTTATTTATGAACTAGAATCTATGTGGTGATGAAAGCGAACATGCGAGTGATATATATGAAAATGTGGAATATTTTCTTAGACATAATATTCAGTAGAAGACACACACACACACACACACACACACACACACACACACACCATACAATTTCACTTATAGAATTCGAACTAGGAGGTCTCATACTCTTCTGTGACGTCATGTTCAAAACAACAGTAACACCACTGAGGTGTAGTTTACTAAACGGAACGGAGAAAACCAAGAGCCTATTGAAGGGGTGTTGGTGATCTGGATACTGTGTGGGAGTATGTTACACAAGAGCAAACACACATACTTACTCATGCTCTATGCCAGTCTTCTCAAGTTACTATGTAATACCTCAGTTAAAGTATGTGACATAGTGTTGGTAGGCCTATGGCATGGTTGCTATTGTGTTTTTCTTATAAAAGCTGTCCCTACCCCCAAACTAAAACCTCAGTATTCAAGCTTAATTAGAGTGTTAGTGCTTTGTGACAAGTAAGTAGGTTCTGGGTTGCAGCTTGGCCTTTGGTCTCTAAAAAGCTAACATCGTTGGTCTAACATGTTGTTATAAACATAGATTAATTCAGTCATCCAAGCACCAAGAATTCAAAATATTGAAAAAAAAAGAAAAAAAAAAACACTTGATGATTCCTAAGTATATGAGCAGAGGAGATATAATTGGTGCATTCCAAGAGAAATTAACTGGCTAAGAAAATATTGGGGTCAATGAGAGTTTAATGCTCATATGCTGTGTTTCAAAATTAAAACTCTGAATTTATTTTCAGTCTCCACTCTAAGTGCAAACACACACTGAGTGCTCCATCAGTGCCAGGTGCAGGGATGGAGACTTAGAGTTCAGAGATAAAAAGGAGAGAGTGGCTCTCATTCCTCAGGGAATATCCCAGCCCTAGCACCTAATGGACCTGTCAAAATCCTAGCATTTCATTCCCACATAACAAAGTGCTGATGTCTCGGCTTTATCTTGCATATTTAAATATTTGTGGAAGTAATGATATAGTTCCAGCTTCATACTTGCTATCAATTGTCCCCCTGGGTTACCAGTGTTTCTGCCCTTTTCCATCAGTACACATGCAAATATCGTTAAATATTCAAGACAGACCTGCACCTTCACGGCTAAGAAAGACTCCACAACATCAAAACTGGCTCAAGGAGCAAATCTAGAAAAGTTACATTTCAGATTTATTTATTTATGATGTATTTAATGTATTGGGTACAGGGTCACACTATGCAGTGATCCTCCTGTTTTCAGCCTGTCCAGCCCTAGGAGTACAGGTCACACTATGCAGTGATCCTCCTGTTTTCAGCCTGTCCAGCCCTAGGAGTACAGGCATGCACCACCAAGGCCAGACTCAGTGGAGGGCTGTGTGCACCTGGGGTCTGGGCAGGGTGGGCACGGTATGTGCTGTTGGAATCGAACTCTTGTCTCTGTGCTTGCCTAAATAGGCACTTAGTCCACTGAGCTATCTTTCCAGCCCTTACATTTCCGATTTAATAAGCGTATCTTTTTTTCTGAGTCAAAACGTATTTTAAAAGTCTAAATGTATGCAAATGATTCGACTTACCTTCATATCTAAAATCCAAGGAATATTTTAGCAAAGTTTTGATAGCTTTATGTTTTTCCCTAAAGTAAGCATTTGATCTTACATTTATAGAGGTTACTGTCTCTTTGAGAAAAAAAAAAAGCTTTCCAAATAGTTATAGCATGTCTCTGAAAGGTCTCCGCAATAGGGAAAGAAATTCTTTCTGTAAATTCCTTTCCATACTCTACCAAACACCACAGATACCTCGAAGACCTTCGGAGATGTCAAGAACTGCCAAGTAATAAAAGGCAAAATGTGAAAAGCAATGGAACCTTGCAGTTGACCTCCTAAAAGCTAAAATTCCTCCTGAGATTTCTGGGTACAAAAGACAGATTTCTTAACTTCCCTAAGAACACCAGATCACATTAACTTATTCAAATATGAGGTCAGATCTCCTTGTTTAGGTTTAAAGCCATCCTGCATATGCCTTGATAACGGAAAAACTTGACAAATCACATCTTTGAATAAATTCATTTTAATCCCTCTCTTCCTTTTGATGTAATAAAAATAGTCTTGTCATGTAGCTACAATTGTATTTAATGGTTGTCATTTACAGAAATAGAAAAAATGATATCTGAGTAAAATGCCCTGAAATATGGCTAATAGCATTTTTACATTGAGAGAAAAATACTTTTATTTTACATGAATAAGACTATTGCTTCATGATGATGATTATTGAAAATTCAGCAGCCCTCTTATTATAGAGAAATGATAAGAACAGCTCCATCTCTTCTCTGTCATTTATGTTAAAAAATGGTAATCCAAGCAAATACATATTCGTAATGTTTGCTATAACCTCATTAGTTCTCAGACGAATTCTTATCAGAAATCTTGCCTAATTGTTACTACTTTACCTGACTTTAGAATCATATTTTAATAATAAAGATGTCTCAATCTGTTATATTTTAGAATGACCTATTAAATGCTGTTTTATTTTTTTTCAAGCAGCATTTCTTAAGCACATAACTTGTCACTTCTGTACTAATTTGCTGTAACTCGTTGATAAGTGGACATTAATTAATGTTAAATTACAATGGAATTTTTATGGAATTATAGGTGACATCCGCATCAGAACTAAATGAGTTCATCATGATTAAACTTATTACCATTTCTAATTAACCTTGAGTGGCCCTGGATGTTAACTGCACACCAAGCAAGTGGGTATGTAGGCTCTAGCTTCCTTTGAAAGCAAACCCTGTGCATCACCGAGCCATTCACGGAATTTAAGAAACAATATCACAAGCCACATTTGTATGCACTGGGTGTGAAAAGCATCAGCAAAGGAAAATACTAGGTCTGTCCTGGACACTTGGGTTGATGAAATTACTATTCTAAAAACAGAACATAGAAAAAGTCCTTCCAAGAAATGAATTCACTTTGAATACCATAGACACACACATAAAGAAGGTTGATTTCATTGCCTGTAGTGAAAGTAAAAATTATACTTTGTTATTGTCCTTGCACACTCGGTGGACAATTTTGTGTGGTGAATGTTGCTAGCCTACAAATTAGAACCTGAGTATGTCTTCCTCCACAAACCAAAGAATGTTAAGAGCCTAGAGAAATGATATGATATCTCCACCTGTTTCCAGTGGACTTTCTGGAGCAGATTCAGGTGTGCACTAGGAGATGACGGATGACAATCGCAAACATCTCCCCATGAGAAGAACACATCTCCTACCTATGAAAATGTGCTGCTCACCATGGAGGATACAGGGACGTTATCTGCTGAGAGAAGCAACAGCTATCCTGTGGATCCCATCAGGATATTTGGTCCAAAAAGCACTGAAGCATTTGGCAAGATTTCTGGTAATGAGTGAGTATATTCCATAGGCCAGCTTTGTAGGAAGACTTCTTATTGTGTTAGCCCAAAATTTTATGGAATCGCAGCACTGTCTGAAACACATCCTTCCTTTTACTTCTTATTTTTGGAGCTTAAAATCATTTCACACTAAGCACTATGCCTGAATTCTCTGGGATATCCACCTCCAACCTGGTAATGATTTTTGGCGGATCCAAGTAAAACACTAAAACCTAAATAAAACAGGATCAGAAAACATTTGAAATTCTGATAAATGCTGACAATGTCTATTTCTGAGGTGAGTGAGTAATGGGATACAAACGAAGTTACAAATAGGAAGAAAGGAGACAAAAGATACTGGCAAAAGATCATTTAATAAAGAAACTACAACTGCAGTTCTATTTAGTCTTCCTAGCTACTATTAAACTGGTTCTACAATTGCTTCTCAGCCTTTTTGTCTAAGATCAACTGCAGCATCCATTCTTATCAGTTTAAAATTTTTCTACACTATATCATTTATTATAACATGAACTACATCAATATTAAAAGCCTGTTCTTTTTAAATTGTCAATGTGGTTTAAGATGAAATATTTTATTTCTTCATACTGTTAAACTTACATTCATACATCCATCAAACAAACAGCATATTATATTTTCTTGTCCGTATTCGGCACTATTAAGACCCAGGGACTTCATAATTTGAGTACTATTAATATTTTCAAAAAAATGGGCATTTTATTACTATTTAAAGACATATCTTATAGTATTGAATGAAATGGATTGTATTTGTTTTAGTTTTGAATACTTGTTATCATTCTCATGATAACATGAGAGAATTATCAGGCAAGGGAGAACTACTGTCACCAGGAAGGCTCCATTTTCTTGGGAAAAACTACTGGTAGGTGTGGTATATTCTTGGATTCAGGTGACTCTATTTATCTGCAAACTATTTAATGTGCTTCCTTCTTACTTCTACATCTTATTGCAACTTTCCTTGTTTTATGAAGTCGTCATCACCATGACGGTCCAGTTTTGAGAAATTTTATAGCTGGTCAGATAGCTCAGCAGATTAAAGTACCTGCTTAGGCAGATGTGAACACCTGTGTTCAATCCCCAGCATGCCCAGCTGGCCCTGATCTGGGGTGCGCCAACATGGTGGCACGTGCCTGTCATCCCAGCCCTTGGGAGGCTGAAAACGGAAGGATCACTAAGAGTCCAATCTATGTAGTGAGACCCTGTAGATCCTGTACTAAACACATTTCAAAAGAGAAAGTAGATTTTATTTTGTTGCCTAATGTCTTCTGCTCTTTTCTCTAGATAGAATACATGTGGGAATGCACCGTACAACACTAGTAATTAGCGAATGAATAAATGTCATGCCTTAAATTCCTGACAAAGGAAGGAATGGTTATTATATAATATTTTAAAACATGTAGATATTTGATAATAAATATATTAAGGCAAAACAGCTGGGCACTTGCCTCTTGTCTTAGTTACTTTTTACTCATTGCTGAGACAAATACCTGGTACTCAAAATGAAGGAAGGAAAGGTTTATTTAGCTCACAGTTTGTGGAGGTTTCAGTCCATATTAGGCCGGCTCAAGGCTGAGTGGAGCAGGGTGGAGAACATCCAGTTCATGGTGGTGGAACAGCAGCAAAATGGTGGCAGAGGCAGCCAACGAAACATGGCAGCAGAGCAACAGCTCTAGTCTATCTCTTTACCTC
Source organism: Myocastor coypus (assembly GCA_004027025.1). NCBI lineage: Eukaryota > Metazoa > Chordata > Mammalia > Rodentia > Myocastoridae > Myocastor > Myocastor coypus. Next base: position 10,081 of record PVJA010002892.1, on the reverse strand, counting down.
TCTTTATGTTACATTCAGTCTCTCTGCCTCATCCTCCACCTTAGGCTACACCCATAATCCCAGAAGTTTGTAGACCTATAATCCCATCAGTACTAAAACCCATAATCCCAGGGATCATGGATCAAGTTTCAAACTCTAGAATTGCCTGCCTTCTGACTCATGAGGCTTTGGGGGCACAAATAGACAGAAATCATAACATTCTGCCCCTCGACCCCCAAAGTCTCGTACATATCCCTTTGTACAAAAGACATTTTAGTCCATCTGGAAGAGTTGCCAAAGCCCCAACAGTTTCAGCATTGCTGAAAAGTCCAAATCCCAAGTCTCCTCCAAGATCCAAGGCAAACTCCCAACTTTGAGCTCCTGTACAATAGAAGAGTTAAACAAACCCAACATTCAAAGGCATAAGATAAACATTATAATTCCAAAAGTTGCAAAGAACGGAGTAATATAAAACATTGGGACCAACACATGTGCAAAATCCAGCAGGGTAAACACTAAATCCCATAGTTCCAACTGGAGCATCCAAAGCAGTCTGCACTGAGTTGTGAGCATCATGCAACTCCGCTCCTATGGCACTCTTGGTGGTAATTCCCATGGCTTCTCTCTTAGGCTGGCTTTGCTCCCTCTTAGCATGATCCACTTTCCTGGCTTTTCCAGACTTCTGGGGTTTCCACTGAACAGGCTTGTCACACCCAGTTTTACACACTTCCCTCTCAGGGGCACACTGCCTGGCCTCCCAAGGCTTCTTCTGAAATTGAGGTGGAAGCCTTCTTAACCTCAGAATTCCCACATTCTGCATAAGCCTATGTGGATAATGCCAAGGGTTGCTGCCAGCTGAAGCAGTAGCAGGGCTTCCTTCTCTCTTGGCTAAAGGGGTTGAAGGCCTAGATCACTGAGCATTCTGACCCTGATTCCGAAAAACAAATTCTCCATGCCGGGGCCATTTTGGAACCTGGTTCGGCTGTTGCCACCATTCTGGTACTTGGGTCTCTAAGGCTTTTTTTTCTCAAGGCAAAGCCTCCCTCCTTTGCAATTCTGGGGCTGTAAAGGGCCAAGAGCTGCCATCTCTTGTGTTGCCCTCAGGCCATCCTTTTGATTCTCTGGTTCGTTCCCAGAAATGGAGATCTTCTCAGCTCCATCTTTGTAGTCCACAGCTTTCCTGGTGCTTCCTTTCTGGTCAAACTCACATTTTAAATAGTTCTTCTTGGCTCTTTATTCATGATTTTCAATATAAATCTGGCTAAAAGTCACAAATAACAACCACACCACTGCGCCAATACTTTGCTGCTTTGAAATATCTCTTGAAAGATTAATCAGTCCGCCATGCTTAATCTCAGTCTTAGGCAAAGTCTCTGGGCATGAGCAAAATTCTGAAAGACTTTCAGCCAATCCATAGCACAAATCATCTGGAGTCTAAAGACCAATGCTGTCTTTTCTTTCCAGCAGAAACCTCCTCAGCCTGGTTTTTACAAGCAGGCCTTCTATCAGTCTTCTGGTGTAAGCTCTGACCAGAATCACCCAAGCTGAACAGCCGAAGCTGTTCTAGTGCTTTACTTTTAGCTGACATCTCTGAACCTTTCCTATCTCTTCCCGTAAGCCATTCCCAAAAGCTTGTAATCCACATTGTCAAGTATAGTCACAGCAACAACCCCACTTACTGGTATCAAATTCTGTCTTAGTTACGTTTTACTCGTTGCTGAGACAAATATCTGACACTCAAAATTAAGGAAGGAAAGGTTTATTTAGCTCACAGTTTGTGGAGGTTTCAGTCCCTATTCAGCCGGCTCAAGGCTGAGTGGAGCAGGGTGGAGAGCATCCAGTTCTTGGCGGTGGAACAGCAGCAAAATGGTGACAGAGGCAGCTGACCAAGCAGCAGCAGAACAACAGCTCTATTCTGTCTCTCTACCTCTCTTTATGTTACATTCAGTCTCTCTGCCTCATCCTCCGCCTTAGACTACACCCATAATCCCATAATCCCAGAAGTTTGTAGTCCTATAATCCCATCAGTACTAAAACTCATAATCCCAGGGATCATGGATCAAGTTTCAAACTCTAGAAGTGCTCCCTCCGCCACCCCCCGACTCATGAGGCTTTAGGGGGACAAATAGGCAGAAACCATAATATCTCTAAACATAAAATATCATAAATGTCTGAACTAGGAACCCAGCTTCATGCGAGTGTGTCAGGTTTGCGACCAGGTGAGCATAAGCAATGTTGTTTTATTTGTTTTTTAAATAAAATATTATTTTTCTGAAATAAAAGATATGGTTTGTTAATCTTCAAATCAAATCGAAGCAGTGGACAGAGTCATATTTCTTTGAATGTTTCGCATAGTTTACCCATGAAAAACTATTTTATTCTTAAAGTTGCATTCTGGACTCAGACAATAATAAATATTTGTCTTCCCTGCTCATATGGCTGTTTGGCAAGATATCTGAAAATTGCGTTGAACATAAGAAAACCATTGTTGCTTTTAGTATAGCTGCCTCATAATTTAAAGAGCATTGGGAGTCACAACTATTTTGCAATTTAAAAATGTCCTCACATAATTTTAAGCAACTATTCCGTAGGATGGTCTTCTCTGTATAAAGAATTTTTAATTTAGCTCAAATTTCTTAACCAGATCAAACCGTTGTTTTTGAAAAGTCATGAGGCCAATCAAGTATAATAAATATTTCATGTATATGTATCACTCATGTCACTTTAGTTCATTTTAAAGGAATACAAAATTATGTGAGTATTCTAAAGGAAATCAGTACACAAGACTGCACACCAAGCAAATTTATTCAGATTCTGTCATGTCTTGCCCTTCTTGTTTACCTTCACCCCGTCTTTCTTTACTTCTGTGTTCTTTTCTGGGGACAGGGGAGATGGAGTTGGCAACATGGAAACCTGGCAGCTGGTTTTTTGCACTAACCTCATGTTGACAGAAGCTTCAGGTAGGTATTTCAACAAATAGGAGTGTGCTATTGTGACACTTGCGGTACTGCAAAAATTGCAAATGAAGCTTTCATCAGAAATGCTTCACGTAGAACATGACCAGTGGCCCTTTTATCTAGGACATTGTTTTTCATCTCATAATCACTTGTGTGCAGACTTAGTTTTAAGTCAGTTGCTTGATTAGATTACCATCAATTTCACATCATAAGGTTGTAAGGGTACAAGAAACCTCAGTCACAGTTGCCTTTTGTAATAGAGTTGGTACCTCTTCAGACTGCTGAAATAGGATAAAAGGATTTGTTTTTCATCAGAGGACAAATTAAATTTTAATTGCCTGTTAAAACACAAGTGTCAAAAGCAAATCTTAAAGGCAGGGTTGCAGTCTCCTCATATATCATGTTTTACTATAATTTACATAGAAATTAATTCTTTTCTTCATTTCAATATGTATTTTTAACAGAATACGTTAAGGGTTTATTTCAAAACATTATAGGGTGATACAATGTTAATACAAATATATGCATATATATGCACAGAAAAGACAAATAATCAACATCTTGTTTTTAAAACTACAACTTCCTGAATATTCTAATTCAGTCTAACACCAGACAACCATCTCAAGTAGGTAAGTTATTTTAAACAGAAGAGTTTTTAAAACTATAAACTATATATTAATTAGATTGCATGTATATATTTTTAGTATTGACACATTAACTTGTTTTACCATACAGTAACTGGTGTGTTTATGGTTCACTTTATATCTCATGTACTTCCTATTAAAGTATTCTTATTTTGGAAATGAAGAAAATGGTTTTGTAGACAACAGGCTGTGTCATTGTTTCTCTTTGGGAAGACTTGAAAATAGTAAAGAAATGATCTACTATATTCTTAAATCCTATCAATGCTGAGGTGAATTTAATTATTTAGTTTCATTCAATTATCATTCAAATACAGTATGTAATTCTGAAACTTATGGAACTATGAAAGTGGAAATTTCTAATCATGCAGGCTTAATTTCATTAATTTAATGCATAAAGCACATATTACACAGAGACAGACGTCAAATTAAAAACTCTCAGACTCTAATTAGCTTTAGAAATCTCTTATGTCTAATTGATATGGCTGTCATAATTAATTTAAATAGTGATTTCAACCTGAGTATAATGCAGAAAATACTTCATTAATAAGCCTATCAGAGAAATAACATAAAATATAGATGAAGCTATGTACATCAAGATATAGATAGACATCAATGTAAATATGTGTGTGTGTCCATATGTGTGAGTCCATAAATATGTGTGTGTGTGTGTGTGTGTGTGTTCAATGGATCACCTAAGAAAAGCAGCTTTAAACACTTCATATTTTTGAGTACGTCATCACTGATATATTTGAATGCGCTATGATTATCTCGACTTTGCACATAACACGTAATATATTCAGAATATTTATTTTAATCGTTAGTTTGAATCTCTTCTACAAAAATTATGCAAGTGTTATATTTGACTGATTGGAGGCTCTTTCACAGAATTCCAGTATTCGCAGATATGTAAGAGATATAGATACAGTGAAATGAGACATGAGCAGACACCTGGTATTCTCAAAAAGGAGCAGGTTAGTAGAGGAACAAAATGAAGCTAGACCTGTTCCCTGAGTTCTGTACTCTCAGAGTTTCATTCCCAAATGTCTTTTCTCCTGTCCATATTCACTACAGATGACACAAATTATAAATATGTACTTTGTAGAATACTATAAAGGTAATAAGGCCCCCTCATTAAATTTTCCATATGAATAATGTTGTAAGTTTCTTGTTCTGTCACTACCTTTTGTCATTGCTTTCTGTTCCAACTGTGGCTGTGATATCTGGCACTAGGCAGCCATTCTGTGAATAATAATTCAAAAGCATGAGTCACAAGTCAAAATATTTCTACAACATGATTACTTTAACATTCTGAGATGCATAAACATCCATATTAGACAAATGGAATCCTTACTCTTGAATACTACTTCACTACCACTTGCTAATGAATATATTCCCAACTATTACATCATAAGAAGAGAGACTGGCTGGAAATATCCATCAGTTATGGAGCACCAACTGAAAGCATGTGAATAATTTAAAGATATATTCCTGGTTTCCAGAATCTTTTAGCTAAGGTAGAGTTTTAAACATGCATATTCAAAAATACAAAAAAGCTTGACAATTACTTTATTAGTAGCAACCACTAAAGACAAAAACAGTGTATGATAATGAAGACTCCAAAACTAAGAATTTGAAAAGACTTCACAAAAATCAGGAAGCAAATAGAGCCTGAAAGAAGGTGTCCATAGGGACAGCAGCAACCAGCGGTACACAGGGGAGAAATAGGAAGTATAAATGCAAATATGATTAAGTCAGAATAATTATGTGTGCTTCCTTGTTGCTTTTGAGAAAACAGAGTATGCTACACTAGTTAAATGAGGTAGATTAGCTTGTGCCAAATCAAGACAGAGTACAAATACCGTGCAAAGTAGTTGAGAATTTATCAAATTAGAGGGATCACTAATACACATGTTTAGACAAGCTTAGGTAAGTGCAGGGGCCTCAGTCAATCCCTAGCACTAAAAGATGAGCAAGCCCCACCTCCAGGGTGTGCTGAACCGGCCAGAGTCTGGGTGTAGTGGCATATGCCTGCAATTCCAGCACCAGGAGACTGAAAGCAGGAGGATCACCATGCATCCACTGTGTAGTGAGACCCTGCAACAACCGAATACCTTGATATATATGTATATATCAAATAAGCCATGAACATCTATTGAAAATTTAAAAATAGCAAGTGAAGTATTCATGTGCTATGGTTTTTCAGTGTTCAAGTACATAAAGTCCTCACTTAAAAGATAATGAAATGATTAAGTAATGCTGTACTGACCTAAATGAGACAGATATTAATATACAGTCAGAGAAAAATGGGCCCTCCAGAAAGTCACATAAAAAAGCAGAGATATCAGAATGGCAGCTAGAAGCAAATCTGAGGAGCCCTAGGCCTCAATGGAGACGCAATAGCTCAGCTTATAAATTGAAGAGCAAATTGAAATTACATTGTAATGACCATCACCCAGCACAGTGGGCACAGACAGGTATCAGGAACACTGGTGGGTGGCCTGAACATATATACCCATAGTCCTCCACCTTCCCTGATGCCACTGTTCTTTCTATGTACCCTTGGTACTTGGCTCAGTTCCCTATTTGATCAATATTAGCCAGTAGGCTACACTTGTAATCTTATAGGTCAAGTGTAGTCTGACCCACATTATCCTTGAATTGTGATATTGCTGTAAGGATTTTGATGACAAAGGGCCCAGATGGCTACCCAGTTCGAACCCAGTCTGGAAATCAAGGAGCTATTTTTCTTCCTCTTTCTTCCAATAAACCTACTAACTTGGTCCTTCGGTTGGCAAATTGTCTCTCACTGTTATGAGACCAGGGACTTGGTCCATTTGATAGTTCGCTAGTGAGGAGGCGCTACAATCTTCCTGCGTCAGCTAAGTTGAAACAAGCAGCACTAGACTGCTCGTGAAATGTCCAATGTTGGAAATTATAGTAGATATAGGGTGTTTACTTTCCTGGATTTAAATATTTTCTCTTCATTTATTTGTTGTTTAGTAAGTAACTTATTTTCAGCCATCATTGACATGTGAGCTAAGACTAATCATAACTAAACTTCACACAATTTCAAAAAAGACTAAATCCATTTTGATTTGGGCTGATGAAATGGCTCAGCAGTGTAAAGCACCTGCTTAGGCAAGCTTAGGCAACCATAGGGACCGTGGTTCCATCCCTGGCAAAACATGCTGCGCCAGCTCCACCACCAAGGCAGGATGAGCCAGCCACAATATAAATATAAATATAAATATAAATATAAATAAATAAATAATCCATCTTGGCTTAATATTTCCAACAGTCCTTTGTGAAAGAAGCATTATATATGTTTGAAAAATAACAATAATACCTAGTGTACAAATGAATCATTATTACAACAGGTTGAAGTGAAAACTATTTAAAACTTTATTGTAAGCAGCCTCCTGGTCTCCATCTAAGTTTTTTTTTCAAATTTTTGTGTTTGTTTGTTTGTTTTTGCAATTGGTCTCTAGGAACACAAAGGAAATATTCGGAACATTACTAATTTTATATTGTAAGCTGTTGTCATGGTCATCTGTGAATTTTGAAGCCACGTTAAATCTCCTTAGTATTTCAAATGCTGTGAACATGCGAGGTACACGTGCATTCACAAACAAAAGCACACAAAGCAAATCTAAAAGAAAAATTATTTTCATATTCCGATATTCAGAAGATGAAACTTTTAATCTTATCTTGGGGAAGAATTGTAGAAATGCCAAAATATATTTTAATACAAGAAAACTAAAGAATAGAAAGCAATACATGTTTACGTCTGTTTACGTCTAGGCTAGCATGTCTCTTCCCTTTCCCATTTGACATTACCTTCCCAAATCGTTCATGTTTTCTTCAAGGAATTAGCAAGTGCATGCAAATTTTCATTTTAAAATGGCCCTTCCAGTGGTGAATTTGATAATTGTATGAACATGGAGAGCTTTAATAAGCTGTGGCAACATAATAAACTGTCATAGAGGACTAATTATCACTTAAGGAACTCACAATAGCTGTCATCTTTTCATACTGAGAATACAAACCCTAAACAACCATAGCAAGAAAGAAAAACAATCAATGTCTATAGAAGCATGCAAAAGAGCTATTTTCTGCCTTGCTAGAAGTAATAAAAGAACTAAATATGAATAGTCATTCATCACGCAAATGAATGGAGTCATTTGTTAGATTTCTATTTCCTGGAACAGAAAAACACTCAAAAAATGTCTACTAAAATACAGAATAAAGTTTTTTCTTCTCATTTTTAAAAATGTTTCTAGAGTAATGAGGATTGCTACCTGCTAGGGTCACTTTGGACTCTTACGTTCTTCTCTTCTAAAATTTTGTTTGTTATAGCATTATAACCTTCTGTTTACTTAAAAAATCTGCTCTTGAGGAAAGTGAGAATACTTGTGAAGATGTAATAAGTTTACATTGCTATGAATATAGTCAACGAACTGAAGACTTGAATGTATCTATCAAAGTAGGCAGAGAATATTCTGGGTTCAACAAGAGCATTGAATATTGCAACTTCTGCTTTCACACATTCTCAGATTAAAGTCACAATTATTCAGAATTGTGTGTATGTGTGTACAAGTGCATTTGTGTGATGTTGTTGAGTATTAAACTCATGTACATATGTGTTCCAGGCAAACACTTTACTGCCAAGTTAAGCCCATACCCACAATTCTTCAGATTTAAGAGATTTGTGTTCTCATTTGCCCTTTTCCTTACTTCCAACTCATCTATGTAATTTTCGTTTGTTTAGTTTTATCAAGAAGCCCCATGAAATGAAATTCTACTCAGAGATATAATATATCACTCTAGAAAACTCTTACAAACATATTTAAATGGAAAAAATATATAATAAACTGATTGCTAGAAAGAAGACCTACATGTCCCTTATTTTGTAAAGACTAATACATTTCATCAATATGTAGAATCTTCAGAAGGTGGTCATTTTTCTAATTACACCCATTGCTTCAAGAGTCTCCTCATATGGTTGAAGAAAATTCCAGAGGACTTAAAGGGTATTTAGCTGGGCATGGTAGCACACACCTGTAATCCCAGCACTTGGGAGGCTGAGACAGGAGGATTGATGCAAGTTCAAGACCACCCTGGGCTATACAAGTGAGCTCAAGACCACCCTGAACTGCATAGCGAGATCCTGTCTCAAAAAGACACAACAAAAATAAAATAAAAATAAAGACTATTTATCTATCTTGTCATTTGTTTGTTTATTTTTTAATTTTTCCTTCTAGGGAGACACAAATTAGAGACTAGGATGTCTAAAACCAAGTTCACACATTAGGAAAATTAGAGAGTGACCACACATGCTCCAAGAAGTGAAGTCTTGTCAACGACACATAAGAATATAAGACTGCACTTAAAACTTATCTTTGTACAGACACAAAGTGCAACTATTAAAGGAAAAAAAATTAAACCTCTAAGTGGGGAATTTAATTTTAAAAATAATATTAATAGATTGAAATATGTACAGAGAAATGGGAAAGAATTTCCCACTAAATGAAAAACAAAGTCAACAAAAATTGTTCCTAGAAAATATTTGATGGAAAACCAAGAAAGCAAAATTCAAAAAGGGTATATCATTTTATCAGATGAGTAAGTAAAATTTGTGGCAAATGTCAAGAAAATACATGACCCAAAAGTGGAGGGGCAGTATCTGGAAATAAATTCTAGAGTTGAAAAGTATAATAACTGAAATAGAATTTTTGTTAGAGGGATTCAAAAGATTTGAGCAAGTAGAAAGAAACAGGAAACATAAAGATTACATATTATTGAATTTGAAGAACAGAAAGTTGAATAAGTAAATGAAATTTTCAAAAATGAAAACATCCTGGGCCACCACCAAGCTGACCAGCAAAAATACTGTGGTCTAGTAGTGAAAAACAAAGAGACTATAATAGACAGAGTGTTTTGATTAGAGGTTGAAATTACCAAAATATAATGAAAGATACAAATATTAAATCTATGTAGCTCAGGGGCACAAGTGCCTGCCTGGCAAATGCAAGGCCCTGAGTTTGATCCACAGTTCCAATAAATAAATAAGTAAATAAATAAATAAATAAATCTAAGAATCTCAACAAATTCTGAGAACACTGTTTCAAGAAGACCCACGCTAACATACCCTTCAATCAAAATTTCGAAAGCTTAAGACACAAAAAGAAGTCTGTATGCTGACTATCACTAAAACAGATAGGTGTGGCTCATTTCAGTAAACTGGCTGATGGATTCAATATAACTTTCTTGTATGCAATGATGACTTCTTTTCCTTCCTCACTCAATCACTTTTGTGTCTCTAAACGACTCCCTCTCATTCGCTTGTTATCTCTCTTTCATTTCCCTTGTTAGTTTATTAGGATTTTGTATAAGAGAAAGCATGCAGAATTTAACTTTTTGAGTCTGTGTTTCTTCACTTAACATGAGAAAGAACAAAGAGAAAGAAAGAAAGAAAGAAAGAAAGAAAGAAAGAAAGAAAGA